>PYAF01001266.1:41407-51592 GCA_007407185.1 Glycine tomentella
CTTGAATCTAACCTAATTAATGGAAGCTAAAATGATCTACAACTATATAGAAATAATTATTTAGAAGTATAGTGCTTAATAGAATATTTAGTTACAAGTATAGGATTTTAATAGAATATTTAGTTACAAGTATAGGATTGATTTAAGGGATTCTATGATTACTTGAGTTTATATATATATATATATATATATATATATAATTGGTGCTAAACTTATGTTGACTTGAATTTATAAATATTTGCTTTTAATGAAGTATGTAAATGGTTTCTAAAGTTTAGATGGTTTGCTTTGAGTAAGTAAAGTGATATAGCTTGCTAAAATAAATCCTTTGAGTATATTTGTTATGATATTAGGTTTATGTTGAAATTACGTATGTTATGTTGAACGAATTGGACTGTGATGATTTAGGACTTGTTCTGATGAATCTATGAAGTGGACTGTTATTGTAGAATTGGGATGTTGTATAAGTTATTTTAATTCTGTCTGGCGGGGACATAAGACCGTGTTATTTTAATTCTGTCTGGCGGGGACATAAGACCGTATTATTTTAATTCTGTCTGGTGGGGACATAAGACCGACATAAGACCGTGTTATTTTAATTCTGTCTGGCGGGGACATAAGACCGTGTTATTTTGATTTTGTCTGGCGGGGACATAAGACCGCGTTATTTTATATTCTGTCTGGCGGGGACATAAGACCGCGTTATTTATATTTGAGCCTGGCGGGGGCAAAAGACCGTGGTATTGTATATCTGTGTGGTGTATGGCTGATTTGATTTGAACTGTATATTGTGATGAGGTAATTTGATTAAGGTGTGGATTATGCTTGTCGCTTATTTTATAAATAATATTATAACTATGTGGGTATATATATTTCTTTATGTATGTTTTATTCAAACTATGTGTGTCATAAACTTACCCTTTTCTGTGTCTGTGGTTGACACCTGTGATGACCCTAATTTATTTGGGCAAGCAGAGGAACAGGAAAGCATAAGCTGTAAAGGATATTGAAGAATAATGAGAAAGAAGTTTTGATGGACTGCATGTTGTGATTTGTAATTCTCTGTGGCATGTATTTGTGTTAGAAAGTATGTATATTATTTTGGACACTATATTTAGGACTGTATCATGGACTGTATTTGTTTATTATAATTGTACCGTGGTGAGGGCGAATCGTTTATGTTACAAATCAATCACAAACTTAAAGCAAAGAAGAAAAGAAACTTTTTTGAAAAAAAATTTACAACTAAAATCATTCTAATACAAAATGGTCACGGAATTTCATTTAAAATCAATCAAGCAAAGAGAGGCGTTACAAAAATCGTCTTTGTATATAAACATACAAATATGGTTTTGGCTTAAAACCGTTTTTGTTTATATGTAAAAAAAAAAGATAAACAAAGACGATTTTAAGGCAAAACCGTCTTTGTATATAAACATACAAAGACGGTTTTGGTTTAAAACCGTCTTTGTTTATATGTAAAAAATAAAATAAAGATATAAAAAGACAGTTTTAAGTTAAAACTATCTTTGTATATAAACATATAAAGACGGTTTTGGCTAAAAATCGTTGTTGTTTATATGTAAAAAAAATAAAATAAAGATAAACAAAGACGATTTTAAGGCAAAATCGTTCTTGTTTATATGTAAAAAGTTATTTCTTATTTTATCCTTTATTTTAAATATAAGTTACTAATTAGAATCATTAAATAAATATAAAATATAAAATGTTTAAATGAAGAATAATTATTTTTAAACTATTAAATTATTCTTATAGTAATTTCACCCTCTCATTTATTACATATTATTGTTCTATTTAATTAATCTGAGTGACAAATATTTTTCTGTAAATACCCCACCTCCCATTAGTCCCCCATTTTAGTCACAATAAAGTCTTGGCCAAAATCAATCAATATCATATAAGGAGTCAATTAGTGTGATCAAATCAAGTATCAATTATTTTCTCTAGTACAAAAGATTAAATTAGATTAGACATTATACAAGAAGGATATTATTAGCTAAACAGAAGAGGAGAATAAGTATAGCAAGGGCTCCAACCTAATTAAAAATTCAAAAGGTTACTAAACAAGGCACATTGAAGCAACTACAAGCATAAAAATAGAAAAAAAATAAAATAAAATAAAGTCATTGAAAGAAGGGAAGAAAGAGTACTTGCACTTGCAGACAATAGCACCAGTATATATGATGCTAACTTCTTCCTTCACCCAAGTGAAAAAAAACATGGGTAAAAGTCCAATTGAACAACAATAGAAAGTCATAGGTGATAGAGGAGAAGGAAAAATCATGAAAAAACTAGACAAACACAAACAAGCAATTATTATAAGACAAACACATTGGACAAGCTTTTATCCGTACTAGAAAGAAAGCAGCATCATAGGGTACATTGAATCAACTGCAAGCTTAAAAATAGAAAATAAATAAAATAAATAAAGATAGAAACACTATACATCATAGTTCAAAATACCAGTAGCTAACACCCAGAGTATAAATCCAACATAGGTGAATAGAAAAAAACTTTAAATACCAGCTATATTACTCTGCCCACTTCATGCTGCAGCATATTACCAGTCTTTAAATCTCCCTAATTTGAAGTAACCAAAGGACCAAAAGTGCATCACGATTCTGGTCATAACAGGATCAATCTTTATTCTTTTCCTACAACGCATCGAAAGCATTCCATTTGAAACACCAAAAGACATAAATAACCAACATATTTGTTAATTTAAAATTCCAAACAGAAGAATACCAAAAGAGTGAAAAAAAATTAAAATAGGATTGCTTACATGTGAAGCTACTGCCAAATTGAGTGCAACACCCCCAGCCTTTAAGCTCATGAGAAAAATTTTGCAGTCTGGATCTTCAGCGAATCTCTTATTGGCAGCATCCCGAGCAGCCAATGACATGCTTCTGTTCAACTGAACACAAGATACTCCAAACTGCAACAAGCACAAAATATATCATCCCAATGCAATTTGGTGTATTAATCAAACAGAAGCTGACAATTAAAAATTACCTTGTGCAAAGACTGGTTTATAAGATCCAGGAATGATGTGAATTGGCTAAAACCAATCCCTTTGGCAGAGCTATCCCTTTCAACCATGAATTTAATTTCTTTCCTCTACAACCATTCAACACATTCAGGTAGAAGTCAAGCAAGATAGTAAAGCGTAAGCATAGAACAAAAGATATTGAAGTAAAGAACTAATCAATAGCATTATTTTCATTAACAGCTACAACATTTTTTCAGCTTACTATTTAGCATAATGTTAGTGTCTCACACCTTCCCTTTGCCTCCTCAGCAACAACAAATTTCTCAATTTTCACCTTCCTATCAATTGCTTGATCTTTCAGTAAATAAGCTAGTTATGGAAATCTTTAAGAAGCTAAAAATCATATTTACTAACTATTTTTATCCTCCTATCAAGCCATCTTCATTTGAAATTCCAAGAATACACAATACATTTCAACCTTTACAGATTGTCAACTCCATTTATCAACATTTTTTAATACTTGTCCTCAAACAAATTTGGCATGCCTGTATAATTCTCAACATCCTTGTTGGATGTTAAATCAACAGTAAGTAACTTAGAGCATGTGGGGCATGAAACCCTTAAATATAGCATAGAAGTCTATCAAGCATGCCTTGCAAAATGTATGTTCACAGGAAGTAACCCGAAACAATAATGACTTGATACTTAACACACTAAAATATCTTAGAAGAAGCTTCAAAAAAATTATTTGTTTTTAAAAGAAAAGTATTCCACAACAATTTTTTAGCTGGTCACTATGATGTGCAAATGTCCAATTAGGAAGGATGGGGGAGGATAACAAATTCATTACCTTTATTAGATTTTTTTTTTATTAATTCATAAGAATTAAACTGAAATACTAAAAATGAATTTCTAAATCCTCAAGAATTAATTGTGAAAGAAGAGAAAAACAAAAGAGAATAAGAAATCCTCAAGAATGAAAAGAAGACAATAATGAGTGGCCCAACTTCAGGATTGGAATACCATATTAAAATTAGACCAGACCAAACTCAACTCCAAAACTATGTTGCCCTAGTCTTATAAGGACTACTTTTAGCATATTTATAGCTAACATAGGACATATAACAACACCAAATACCATATAAAAAATAACATCAGACCAAACTCAACCCCAAAATTATGTTGCCCTAGTCTTATAAGGACTACTTTTAGCCATATTTATAGCTAACATAGGACATATAACAAAACCAAGTTATGGTTAAGGGACAAGTTTAAGTCAATAGAAACTTTTGGTCATATATACCCACACACATTTTATATATATATATATTAAAAAGTTTGTGTTTTTAACCGAGTTATGGTTAAGGGACACCAAGGTAGTTAGTAACATAGGTGCTCCAATGACACATAGGTCTATAATGAAAAGAAGTGCATAAGTGATACATTAGTGGCCATGTTTATTCAAGATCTGAAGCTAACAAATTTAATTGAACACATTAGGTTTCCGGGGAGATCCTGGATACCTATGCTGAAAACGAAAATGGGCCAAGACATATGATCCAGTATTAGTCCCACAATCCAGTCGGTAAACAAACAAATGCACACATTGATGCCACTCAAACAGAGGCATCATCCTAAAAAACCCCTTTGTAGTAGTTTAAATTAACTTATTTTCTCAAAATAACTTGTTAAATCTACCGTACGTGTAAATCAATTAGCACAAAATTCTTAGGCTCGTGTCATTACCCCATTTACAAAAGAATTTTGTCCTAAACGTAGAAGTCAAAAAAATCTATATATACCAAATGGCATCCAAGGAAATTGAGACTGCAAATGCATCAAAATTTATAGGACAAAACCCTTGGGTATATATAGGGACTTAAAGGACTACCTGGGATTCATAGAAAAGCGTAGACACTGGAACTATATGGCCACTAATGGATCACTTATGCACTTGTTTAACAGAGAAACATGAAAAATACTAATAATTCAAACAGAAATGTTGAAACATTATGCTTTATTGTAAGCCATCTAAATCACAAGAAGATAATCATTTCCTCTATTTTGCATTCTAAATTCTAATGAACATTTCATCAGTTTCTTACTAAATTTTTTTCTACATATACGAAAATTCCTTTAGGCTGATCTGATTCCTATGATCTAGTAAGCCATCTAAATTCTTTCCAATGGTTCAAAATAAACATAGATTTATTGTTGTAATCAAGCATGTAGAATAAGAAGGCCCAGAAGATAGATACTTTCAATGAATCAACATTAAATGATGTGCAGAAAGTACCTGATTAAGTGCTCGTTATCATACCCTGTGAAAATAAGGTAAAGTACAGCAAATAATAACTATTTGTAAGCATTTCAAATAGAAACACAGAAATCTGGAAGAGAACAAACCCATGCTACTAGCAACCGGAATGCAACTGATGCCAATTGATAGAGTTCATGTCTGCACAAACAAGGTTATCAAGGTGACATTGAATCACTAAGACAGTCATCCATGCCAATATAATTAAGAAAAAAAGAAGCAAATACTTCCATAGGTAAGATTTTATTATTAAAGTGGGATAGTAGTATGAACCTGTGATGAGAGGCTTATCATCAGCTAAAGCAACCATGGAAGGCAAGTGCGAGACAATATTGACAGAACATAGAGGAAGGCAATGAATGTCACCATATAAGAACTATCCATATAAGAATATCAAATTTTAATCATCAACCATACATGACTGGTCATGATTTCTTGTTCTCATAAGAATAGTTCTCACCTGATATTTGTTCTATACTGTTCACTAAGTATTTTCTGTCAGTTGAATTGTTTCTTTTTTTTGGACCAAAAAATTAAAATAGAAAGAAACAATATATATATATATATATATATATATATATATATATATGTGTGTGTGTGTATTAATTTACTGTTTCATTTTTATTGTAGTGTGCCTTGAAGGCTTTTCTCACCCTATACTTTTTTTATAATAGTGTATAAGAATGATTTAGAAACACCTGGCAGAAACACAGACGTGTTAGTCATTCATTAGCAACAGATTTTATATGAACATTTTAACTATATACTTCTAACAATAGACTAATAAGTAAATGTTCACGGGTTTATCGGGGAAGTCTTCCCAGTGAGCAAGTGGCCATAAAACGAGCTCAAAGAGAATCAAAGCAGGGAGGGCTAGAATTCAAAGCTGAAATTGAACTCCTTTCAAGGGTCCACCACAAGAATCTGGTTAGCCTTGTGGGATTCTACTTTGAACGAGAAGAACAAATGCTGGTTTATGAGTTTGTTCCAAATGGAACTTTGAAGGATGCTCTCACAGGTATTTATATATATGTACAGCAGATATTACTATCTGTTTGGAATTTCTAACTAGTTTAATTGGATTATTTACATTTACATCCACCTTTTGGCCAGTACTCACCAGTCACCATTCAGTTTCCTAAGTGTGACCACTTACCACATTGGAAAAGCACTACACAATATCTGTTTCTGATAGATAACCATATTAAAATTCTAGTTCCGATGTTTCTTATAATTATGACTTTCAAATCTGGAAATGGTTGCTTGATGAGATATGTCAAATTCAAAATATTTATTGTACGTACCAAATAATTGATAACAACAAGCACAATCTGGCCAAAAAGAATCCCCCTACTACTGCTGCACCACCACCATATTAATTATAAATATCCTTCCTTCACCTTTCTGCTTTATTATTGTATATACAATATCTCTACGTATGATTAATTATTAGCCTAGCCGCAAGTGTTTGTTGACTTTCTTCATCAATTCCACTACAGTATCTCTCTAATCATCATTTCTTGCAATATAATTCTCTCTTGGTTCTGTTTGAGAGCTATATTTGTCAATAACTAAGAATAAACCCACCATTTAGTAGCTCCATCTATATCATGCATATGCTCTAGTTTTGGAAAATTGCATTTGCATTTGCATTTGCATTTTGTCAAGTTTGAATTAGTTTCTGGGTGGTGTTTAACTCTCTACTTTAGGAAAATCTCATATATATGCTTTCCCATAAAAACCAACTTCATACTGAAAATCACACATCACATTTCATCACAATGGTAATAATGAGCTGTAGTGGGTTGTTCTTTTCAATTTTATGACTTATATTGAGGAAGAGATACATACCTTTTGGAGGTCGAAGCAGAGTCAAGGGGATCGAGAACCAGTCCACAAATCTCTAACACTCTATCTATACTCGACCAGTTCCAGAAATTTCTTCCACACAATGCCACTCCTATTCACCAAATCGAACATAAAACAAATTAAATTGCAGGTGTTTAACAAATAAAATCTCAGCTCAAACTAAATCGCAACTCCAATAATTGAATAACCACGTCACGTATCCAGAAATCATATAACCAATGCAATATTTATGTGAAAACGGAACAATACACACCTGTTGCAGGTCGCAACAGAGTCAAGGGCACGAGACTCAGGGATGCTTGGGTAGAGACACGAATTGACAGAAGGAGAGTGAGGCTAGGGCACAAGGATAGGGCATGGGATTTTTGGGGTTCTATTTGAGGAGAATGCGAGGTTTCTAAAATTAGTCGACATTTTGTTTGAAAAATCAAACATGGTTCAAGGAAAACCGTCTTTGTTAGTGTCCCTACGAAGACGATTTTCCTATAACCGACTTCAATAAGTTCAACTTAATTACAAAAAAGCCATCGACATATTGAATTGAGGCGATACGAAGATGGTTTTCGTAATACCCGATGTTGAATATAAGCTCATATTTATGAGTATGTCACCGTGCAATATACGAAGACGGTTTACATCGTCTTATGTGCATCGTCAAAAGCTCTATTTGTAGTAGTGTTAATAAAATAATATGTAAAAGTGTTTTTAAATTTTTATTGATTGTTAAATTTTTGCTTAATTTTGTGTCAACTTATGGACAAAAACCATAGCATAATTTTTAATATTTCTCATTTTTGTTAATCTGAAAATTTAATACACAACGATTGAATACCAATTTTTATTAATTGCCATAATTTCATATTATTTTAATGCTAAAATAAAGGATCATAATTGTATAAGTTTTTATTATATTTCACATATTGGAAGTTGCCAAAAAAAATTAATAGACACCGTCTCAATCCACCATAATTGAAAATATTAATGAATTTAAATTGAAATATATAAATATAATTATAAGTGACATGATATTAATTTATAATATACGTTTAAATAAATGGATTTGATTGTATCTTTATAGTATAATGAAAAATAAAATTATTACATTAATAAAAAAATATGATTGGCAAAAAATTATTTTGATAATAAAGATATATCAATGAAATTTAAATAAAATTTTGTTAATAATAAAATATTTCATATCTTTTTTAATGAAAAATTACTGAAGGAAATACTTTTGTTAATAAGTAACATAATTCAAATATAACTTTAAATATTGTTTATCGAGAAGTATTTTAAATTTAAGTCAAGTACTGTTATTATTTTTTATCATGTATTTCTTATTTACTTTTTTAGATATTTATTAGAATATTATTTCTTATGTGTATTCTTCAATAATGATTTGTTGCTTTAAATTAATAGGGAAATGCAACATAATATTGAAACTTTGACATCTTTCATATCTAAAACATATTATAACAAAGATTTTCATTTTATTAAACTTTAAAATATAATTCATCACGTATTCTTGCGCGCACACACACACATATATATATATATCCTGTATCAATTATACATTATGTTATTGCATATAAATCATGTAAAATTTCTAAAAAAAAATTAAATTCATTTAACTTAATTGATGAATAATTTATTATAAACTTCACTATTTTGAATTGATTTTATTTATATTATATTTGATCAGATTTTTTGGACTTGGCACAATAATTGAATAATTAGAGATATATTTTGACAATTTATTTTATTATAATGTTATTAAAATCGGTTCTGACCGACCGGTTGAACTAGGAACCAGAGCATCTACCTGGCCGAGTTGGCTAACGAATCGACCATGCATGTGGCCCAGTTTGTCTTAGAGAAAATCAGACAGTTATGGGAAGAATTGGAAACCCAACCGGCTTTTAGGACCTAGACTGGGTTGGTTGATAAATGCCATATCTTAGTGAAATTCGGATTACATTTAAAGCATTTATCTTGTGTTTTAATTAAGAATATCTGTCAAAATTTGCCCTAATCTAGTTAGTTTATGTTAAACAGTTAGTAATTATGTTTCTCAAAGATTCATCCAAGTTTTATTTTTATTTTGCTAGCATTCGAGGACTTCCGAGGCTTTCGAAAAACAAAAAGCAAGCAAAGAGGGCTTACATAGCAGACCTGGGAGGTGCAGAAAGCAAATCAGACCCAAAAATGACTCAGAACAGCAAAACGGGGGATGCAGAAAGCAAAATCAGGCCCAAAAGCCCACCAGAGTGCATTTAGCTCGCCCAGGCGAGCTAACATAGTGCATTTTGGTCGCCTGGGCGAGCTGACGGCTGCAAATAGACATCCAAGTGGGCCAAATGGGCTGCAAGTGAGTTGCAAGTTGCAATTAGCTCGCCTGGGCGACCAAATCATGCCTAAATTGCTCGCCTGGGCGACCAAACTCGTCCAGATCCACCCCTATAAATACCCATGCACCCCCAAAGGAAAATCCCATCCCTCAAAAGCCAAATTCTCTCTTCTCTCTCTTATTCTAAGCTTTTCTAAGCTTTTTCTTTAGTTTAGGCTCTTAAATATTAGTATTAGGTAGGTTAGGAAAGTGAGAGAAGTGAGATTTAGTGTGGAGACTCTGCCAGAAAGAAGTGGTGATGGGGCCCTTCATCAATTCTTCTCTTAAGGAGGTTCTCTCCATGCTTGGTTAGTTTCTCTTAAGGATTGGATGTAATCTTCTTACCTTTACAATATTTCTTTTGATATTTATTTATGCATAAGTCTTTCTATTTATTATTGGTGAATTTATTCCGTACTTAACGCTTGATACTACTTGATCACTAGTATCACGAACTTAAACTCGAAGTGAGACTGAAAAGTAATCTTAGGGTTTGAAATGAATAAATTTACTCTTTACGTTACGTTGCTAGACATAGAGCATAACGTTTAGATTGCAAATAAACACGCGAATATAATCGTAACGCTGGGATATTTATTTCAT
>PYAF01001266.1:67747-88962 GCA_007407185.1 Glycine tomentella
TGACGACTATCGGGAATTCCAACTGGTTTAGCTGTGTGAACATACCCCGAACAGAACTCGATACATTCTTCGGCAACATACCTTTCAACAATTGAAGCTTCTGGTCTATATTGATTCTTAGTATAAGATTTGAAGACCTTCATGTACCTTTCAATAGGATACATCCAACGTAAATACACAGGACCACATAACCGGATCTTCCGCACTAGATGGACAATCAAGTGGACCATAATGTCAAAAAAAGAAGGAGGGAAGAACATTTCCAACTAACAAAGCACAATTGCTGCCTCATTCTCCAAATCATCCAACTGAGCAGGGTTAATTGCTTTCTTGCAAACGGCATTAAAGAAAAAGCACAATCTTGTAATTGCAACCCGAACTTTCTCAGGCAATATACCACGAATTGCTACAGGAAGTAACTGTTGCATCAACACATGACAATCATGAGACTTCAACCCAACCAATTTCAGATCGTTGACTGAAACAAGGCTCTTGATATTAGAAGAGTATCCTTGTGGGACTTTAATACTCCGTAGACACTGACAAAAATCTTTTTTCTCTTGGGTTGACAATGTGTGACAAGCGGGGGGCAAATATGTTTGGCGGTCTGTACTGATCGGATGTAATTGCTCGCGAATACCCATTTCAACTAGATCTTGCCTGGATTTTAAGTTGTCCTTTGTCTTGCCTTTAATGTTCAGAAGAGTTCCAATCAAACTGTCGCACACATTTTTCTCAACATGCATTACATCAATACAATGTCTGACTTCAAGATCCGGCCAGTAAGGAAGATAAAAAAATATTGACTTTTTGTTCCAAATGTTTTTGTCATTAGGGTCCTTCTTTTGTGTCTTGCCAAAGGTAGTGAAAATGTCTTGAACACGAGTGTACACTTCATGACCAGTTAATGGAGTAGGGGCTAACTGTTTCTCCTGCATCCCATAAAAGGCCTTTTTCAACCGCCGATATGGGTGATATAGTTGGAGAAATCTTCTATGCATGGTGTATATTGTTTTCTTTCCATGTTTAAGTTGGATAAAGGAGGTGTTTTTTTCACACATAGGACATGCATAATGACCTTTGACACTGTAGCCACTCAAGTTTCCATATGCAGGAAAGTCATTAATGGTACAAAATACCATTGCACGCAAAGTAAAGGTTTCTTGCAAATGTGCGTCAAAAACTTCAACCCCATCAACCCACAATTTTGTCAAATCTTCTATCAATGGTGCCAGGTAGACATCAATATTATTTCCTGGCTGTCTTGGGCCTGATATCATCATAGACAACATGATGTATTTCTGCTTTATGCATAACCAAGGAGGGAGATTGTAAATCATCAACAGCACAGGCCATCAACTGTGGTTAGTGGAAAGGTTACCAAAAGGATTCATTCCATCGGATGCAAGACCTAGCCGTAGGTTCCTTGGCTCGTGACCAAAATTAGGATACAAACGATCTATTTTTGACCACTGAGGAGAATCGGCCGGATGTCTAAGGAATCCATCTCTTTTCCTCCCATTTGCATGCCAAGTAAGGTGTCTTGCGTCATCTGGGGTAGCAAACAATCGCTTAAACCTTGGAATGATTGGAAGATACCAACAAACCTTTGCTGGACGACCCATGTTTTTGCCCCACTGATCATTATCTTTATCGTCATCGACTTTGTCTCGTGATACCCCACATATGGGGCATTTATGCATATCAGCATAGTCATTTCTATACAAAACACAATCGTTAGGGCATGCATGTATTTTCTAGTACTGCATGCCCATCGGACATAAAACTTTCTTTGCTTCATAATGATTTTTGGGCAACGTGTTATCTTCAGGGAGCAACTTCTTCAACAAAACAAGCAATTCAGTGAAGCTCTTGTCACTCCACCCAAATCTTGCCTTCAAATTAACCAACGCCAACACTGCTGACAATCTTGTGAACGTCGTGCATGTCGAATATAAAGGGATATTTGAATCATTTTGTAGTTTCTCATACAGAGGTGTATGAAGTTCCTGAAAACTGCCTTCACCAAGATCACGTAGCATGTCTTCTATACGATCACCAGTGTCCAATTCATGCGGCCTAGCTGTTTGTGTAGTTGGATTTTCTGGCAATTCACCATGCCATATCCATTTGGTGTAAGTTGGAATTATCCCATGACAGATTAAATGTGTTCCGATTTCGTCGACAGACTGCTGTCTTCCATTCCCACATTTCAGACAAGGACAATAATAATGTCCATGCAGCGAAGGTGCATTAAGTTTGGCGAAATTTATGAACTGTTCAACCCTTTTTTCGTATAGATCACTAATGCGGGGCGCATTCATCCAACTACGATCCATGAGCTTTACAGCACTGGGATTATGAAATTGACAAATACCATATGAAAAAATATGCTATTGCATGTTTAAAAGGTGTGGCCCTATCCCATTCAGGACGTTATATTTTGTACATCAATGCTGCCTGTGAAAGTTAAGTTTGGTTTGTTAAATTTAATGAAATTTCGGCAGCATTTCGCATTGGTCTCCAAGTACACGAAATGAAAGCGGTGCCTTTAAGTCACCCCGATCAAGTATGCACTCAGAGAACAACGCAAAATACATTATACCAAAATGTCATTAAATTAAACAATCCGTACATAACTTTGACATAGACGATTGATGTACAAATTATACATCCCAAACTGTCCAAACGGACAATTCAAGTTTCAATGCAATGATTAATCCATACTATCCGGAGTAATCACTGGTATGAAGCTTGAACGGGAAACTACGGTTGACTCACAATGTAATGAAAAGGTATGACAACCGAATATTTGTAAAGTAACTCACATAGCAAAAACTGTAAAGTCTGCGAAACAGTAGACATACCTGCCACTAGTAATTGTATCAACAATGTTGAAGAATGCGGTGCTGGTGACGATAACAACCAATGTGTGTTTATTGATACAAACACAACCTTTTACGTGGATCTTGCATTCAAAATTTGGCCCTAAAACCAAAAACACAGAATTTTGTAAATTCAATGTTATACATATACAAAAACATTATTTGATATGAATAACAGAGTTAGTATCACATGGATTGAAATTTATATGCAAATGACACAACCACAACCACAAATGACCTAACTTTTTAAATTACAGCCTATCACCTTTGTAAATAAGTTACTGCCACTCATTTCATGACATTGATGCTAATAACACCACATGCATGCGTTTTTGGACATAGGGCAGTGGCTTCAACAAGTTCTCTCAATTAACTGCTCTTAAAAATTAATAACTGCATAACTTAGTTTACCTTTTAGGAAATTTTAATTGATTTGATTTCTTTTTTTTTTTTCGCTACTAAGTGTTTATTAAGAAGCTTATTTAAATTGAAATGAATTCACACTTCACCTGTCTACTATCTCAATGGAATTCCATTGAATATCTTGTTTGGGGATTGGAATTATTCGAACGATCCACTATTCCTATATTTTAATGTGTCAGCGGTGTTGTTTTATTGTTACGGGTAGTGTTCTTTTCAATATGCATTCCCTTACGGTGCAATCTTTTTCACTCTTCTGGATTTCATTTGATATTTGTTGTTTTTATTTATTTGCTACTGATTTTCACTGTTCACACTTCTAAAATTGTGGGGCAAGATGAAGGATAGAAACTTGGTGATGTTGATAGATTGTGGGGCTACCCACAATTTGGGATGTCAATTAAAATCAGACTAAATCAAAAACCAATAAGTAGTAACAAAGCTGAAATAAAAGATGGTTGATCTGAAATGGCCCAATAGATTCTGCTAGGGGGAAACTGTATCTCAAGACTCAGACAAGTGAAATCGTTGGAATACAACCACCAAAGCAGATAAGACAAAAAGTAAATGTAATGAATGGTCTGCCTAGGGAAGCACCAAGTCCGAAATACCAGCTGGTTGGGCATCTACTATCAAAGCTGAAATCACATTAGCTTATTTATGAAACTGGCCCAGAGATATGTTGGGGGATAAGTATCAACCAAGAAGAGTCATCCAAGTGTAATGCTTGGAATACAAGCGCCACAGCAGATTAGACAAACACTAAATGTAATGAATGGTCTGCATGGGGAATAACCAGTCTGGAAAACCAGCTGGAGGATCTTAAGCAGTTAAAGAAGATTCATCGGGCTCCATTTACCTTAAGGATGATCTCCCCAAGAAGACAATTGTAGGCTTCTTCAGATAAAATGTACTGATTAATCGGGTTGGGAAAGAAGAAACATGTTACTGAACAAGACAATTCCAGGCTGGGTGTTTGGGAAGTAAATGCAGTAGATCAGACAACTGACATGAATGGTCTGGTTGGGAAAAGAAGATAGATGTAACCGAAGAAGACAATTTAAGCCGTGGTGCTTGGGATGTTTATGCTGCAGATCAAACAAAATGTTACGAATAGTCATGTTAGGGAAAGAAGAAAGATGTTACCCAAGAAGACAATTCCAGAATTCGTGCTTGGGATGCAAATGCAGCAGATCAGACAAAATCTAATAAATGGTCAGGCTGGGAAAACAAAGAAAAAGTTCGCCATTATGTCTAATGTCCAACATTCATGGGGCTCTGCTAAGAGGAAAGACAAAGTTACCCAATAACAGAATTATAGGACTGTTGGTTGGGGTGCCAACAGAACAGATCTGGCAACAACCAAATCTGTGAACGGCAAACTGCACAACGTGTCATTCCTTCCATTTTATGAACCATTGTTTCTGCTAAACAGTTTTTGTGTTACAAATTATTGGTTTAACTACATAACATTAGCAATATAGGTATTATTACTTTGATTTTTGCTCCTGTTAAAACCTTGTTACTAATGAATTCCTCTGTTCCCTTTGGCTGTACTCTATGTAGGTTTTCACTACTCTACTTATATGAATTTCGTATCCTAAGCTAAAATATTTTAATCTTTAATTTTTTATTAAATTCCTGTATAAGGTACAAATTAAGATGGGGACCCACTGGCCACTGAAGATCAACTTTTATTGAAACTTGTATTAAAATTATGTATGCAAACTCTGAAACTTGTAGCAAAGGGATTTCATAGCAAACACTTGGTTGGACTATGAAACTTGTATTGTAAATGTTTAATCTGCCTATCATAAATAGTACAGGTTCTGATTTTTGTTGACATTTTTGCATCACTAAATCCCATACACTTCCATCCTCCCATTCTCTTGGTGTCTATTCAACCCCTTTTGACGTTATTTTTGTGATTTGTGGGGTCCCTCACCTATTCTGTCCAGTACTGGTTACCCATATAATACAACATTTGTTGATGTGCACACAAGGTTACTTGGCTATTGTTGTTGAAAAGTAGATAAGACAATCTACCAACAGTGTCAAACCATGGTTAAACCTATGTGCACAAGAGGCAAATCTGGTGTGGTGAAGCCTACGTTGTATCCTATAGTTATTGCTCATTCTGAGCCTAAGTCCCGTAATATGCTCTTTACAATCGTACTTGGTTGGTAGCAATGAAGGCTGAGTATGAGGCTTTCATGAAGAATGGCACATGGAATGTTACTGATCTACCTCCATTTAGGGCTCATATTGGCTGCAAATGGGTGTTTAGGGGGAAGGAGAATGTTGATGGTACTATCAACAAATACAAAACAAGGATTGTAGCAAAAGGGATTTCGTTAGAAACTTGGTTATGATGACAACTAACAATTTTTCTCTTGGAATGAAACCTTTGTACACGGATTGTCTTGTCTGTTGCTATTATTTACAAATGGAATCTTGTAAAGTTAGATGTAAACAATGGGTTCTTAAATGGAATTGGTGAAGAATATATTTACATGACTCAAAGTCATTTTTTTAACAAACAGCAACAACCACCTTCTGTGGAAACTGCACACAGCCATGTGTGGCTTAAAACAAAATCCTAGAGCTTGGTTTGACAAACATAAAGCTATTCTTCAATACCAGTTCTGGTCAACCAAGTGCGATCCTTCTTTATTCATTTACACTGCATCCAGCAGTGTCATTTATAAGTTGGTGTATGTTGATGACATTATGGTCACAAGCAACAATCCTACAATGATTAAATCCCTACTTACCAAACAAAATTCTGAGTTTTCTATTTAGGATTTACGAAATCTAGACGATTTTATTGGGTATTGAAGTAAGACCTGAGCCTAATGGTGCTGTCATTCTAACTCAGTCGAAGGATATAACAGAACTGTTGACTAACACCAAAAAATGGAGATAATTTATTGTAAAGCTAGTAAATAGATTGTGTGAAATGAGGGGGATGAATCACATGAGGATGACAAATAATTTTCTCAACTGAATTGTTTCGAAATTCAAGATTTACCATATCTCATAAGCTTCTACAAAGGAAGTTTAAGTTTTCCATCTTTGGAGAAATTGTCTGTAATCAAATGCTAAAGAAAAAGAAAGACTCAATTGAACAACATGAAGTACACGAAGAAGAGTGATGACAAAAGAAAAGGAATGAAAGGAATGAAAAAGGGGGGGAAAACTGTTGGTGGTGATCTCTACACCTCTAGCCAGTGTTGTTCAGGTAACCAGCAAGTGGTGGTTGGTTGAACAAGGTAACCGGAGCTCACAAAACAATGCTCTTGGCAGAATCTCAAATGAGAGCCAACAATGTTGTTATATGGAAGGACAAACCAAAAACAAAGTAAAAATCAAAAGGCAAAAGAACTGAACACCGTATTTTATTTCAGGAAGCATTTAAAGCACACAATTACAAACATGTTACTGCTCTTTATATAAAGATAAAGCATAACTCAAAATTATAAAATGAAACATCACAAACCAGTGCTGTTAAAAGCATAACATAACAGAAAGCATAAGTATAACATCACCTAAAACAATCAGTCTATTGACACTTAAATTCTTTAGTGACCTCCATGGATGAATAACTACAGCATTTTTCGAAAACAGAGAAACCAATAAGGCAGACCAAAAACGACAGTAAGAACTGAATTCACTCTCAAGTAACCCTAACTATTGCGTCTACATGTGCGTGTCTGTGTTTGTTTTTTATAGTTTTTTTGTTTTTTTTTTTTTGAAAAAAAGGAAAGAGGTCTGCCATGGGAGCCATAAACTGCCATGACCATAGTGGGAAACATGCTCCCTTTGGCAGACGACGCCACAAAATGCAATATTGCAGGTGGTGAGGTGGAGACCTAGCACAACAACACACCATACTACCATGGTGATGCTATAACTACATTTAACAACATTGGGTGAAAATGGGATGGCCGGGTGAGGGCCTAAGAAATTGAATATAATAACGGCTAATGAAGAATAACATGACAAATGCTTATGGAGAAATCAATTGAGGATATGATACAGATCACAAAAGATAAATGTCATTGAAACTTACAGTTTTTTCCCCAGTCAGACTTTGAAAAAGCCAACTAATTCCAACATGCTGACAAATAAAAAATAAAATACATCAGTACAAACAGACGCCAATGGAAAATATTATAACATTTTGCAATCAAACACAAGCAGCACAACAAGTCAACAATGATACCGTATTTATCTTGCCTTGTACCAATGACAAATCCCAAGCAATGTATGAGTTTACAGCATCAACAGAGACTAAAACCTGAAGTAGGATGAAAAACCTTATATCATATTAACATCATAAAACCAGTAAATCAACAACATTGTCAAGTAATAACAAATGAAACTGACTCATACATTCATTCAGTATGAAATCTAAAATGAGATAACAGTAGCACTAAATCATGCACAAATTACAAACCACTTACATCAGGGAGATTTTCATCAATCGGTAATTAGCAAACCACTTCAGTGAACTTGACTCTACATACAACAAAGTAAATAGGTCGTTGCGACTTATATGTTCAACATGTAAATCTCTATCTAATGTGACTTGCTTATTGAGTCACACCATCGGCTCTGATACCAATTACAACTTCATACAATGGGGATAAAACAGCAAGGAGATTCTCATCATTCGGTAATGAGCAAACCACTTAAGTGAACGCTCATACTACAACCAACCTAAATAAGTCCTTGCCACTTATATGTTCCACAGGTCCATGTCTATTGTAATGGCCCTGATGCCTGGCGAGAGGTCCGGCGCGGTCAGCGCCAGGGTTCTTAAAGCAGAAAACATTGTCTGGCATGTGGCGCGGGTAGCGCCGGGACTGGCGCGGGTAGCGCCAGAGCTTCTGAGTGTGGCGCTAGTGATGCCAAGGTGACGCGGTCAGTGCCACAAGCCTTCCAGAAATCCTATTTTCTCTGGAAGTTGGCGCGGATAGCGCCATTGGTGGCGCGAGTGGCGCCATTTGTTTTAGGCCAGCGCGGGCAGCGCCAGAGGTGGCGCGGGTCGCGCCACAAGTGGCCTGGAAAATCAGTTTTCTCTGGAATCCGGCGCGGTCAGCGCCAGGTGCGGCGCGGTTGGCGCCAGGGACTTTTTGAATGTGGCGCGATTGGCGCGGGGAGTGGCGCGATTCGCGCGGGACGTCTGACAGAGTTGGTATAAAAGGGAAAGTCGCGATTTTTGGGAGAAAATCAGCCTTCTTCTTCCCTAGGACGTCCCAGCAGCCATTGTTGAAGCTCCAAGCTTCATTCTTGCTCCATAGTTCACCAAATCAAGTCCCTTACACATCAATCTTGATGGAAAACACCTAGTGAGCTTAAATCTTTCATCCATTTCTCTTGAAAAACCCCAAATTAAAGAATCCCTTTCTCAAGGGAAGTTCTTGGAACTTGAGTTCGGTGAGGAACGGCGACGATTCGTGAGTACCCAAGCTAGGGGAAGTTGTTCTTGAGCCTTCCTTGTCGTTATTGAGGTAAGAAACTCAAGTTTCACCGTTTAATTTGTTGATTGGGGTTTTGGGTGAATAGTGACCCACTTGTGATAGAGCTAGAATTAGCCTTGGGTCCTTTAGAGATATGTGTTTAGAATATGTTAAGGATGAAAGATTGGCTCTCAATTGTTAGTTTGGTGAACTTTGGTTTATTGGCTCTATGTAAGGCATGTGTTGTTATTATGCTGAATTGGTTGGCTTGTTTGACATGCTAGAGCCTTGATATGTGTTTTGTTGTGCCTGAGAGGCCATGAGAACGGTGCCTTGTGTAGGTGATATAGACCATTCGAGCCCTGTGTGAATTCTGAGGAATTGGGCTATTGTGGTGAGCTTTGAGCTCTATGTGCTTTGGCAAGGCCAAGCTAGACCAGTGAGGGTCTGAGAATCACTTGTGAAGTGATTGAGTGCATGTGTATAGAACGGACTAAAGTTCTTTCGTTCTAATGGTGTAGGACCGTTACTGAAACATTGTATGTTTGATCCTATGTAGGATGTGAGACCGAGAGTTTCGGTGGTGGTGATAGTGAGGCCGGGAGAGCCGGTGCTTTGCTCAGAGCAGGTAAGCTCTTGGTTCTTGACTGTATGTCCTCTATTGTGTTCTACCATGCACCAAATTGGGTGATGGTTGTGTTGTGGGTAGAAGCATGTATATAGAAATTGTATGTTGATGTAAATGACTGATGAATTGTGCCCTGCACCCTGTGATGGGGAGCGATATTGTATTGATCGTGTTAAGTGATTGACTGTGTATTGTGCTCTGTGCCCTGTGATGGGGATTTATATTGTGTTGAGCTGAGATGCTGAAATGTGACATGGACCCAGTGATTGGGAAAAATGTTATGTATGGTTGTGAAATGTTGAATTATGTCATGCTTGTTTGATTATGAGACTGAAATGTGAAATTTCTGATTGAGATGAATCCTATGGTAGTAGGATAGATGACGAGAGATTGAGTAAGACCTGATGCGAGATGTTCCTGTGATATAGGTGTAGCCTCCCGAATGGAGATGTTCCTATATCCACAGATGTAGCCTCCTCAGGCAATTGGTTGGTATAGGATGTGAGATGTTCCTGTGGTATAGATGTAGCCTCCTGAATGGAGATGTTCCTATACATAGATGTAGCCTCACTGGATGGAGATGTGCCTGTTACATAGATGTAGCCTCTTGACTGAGATGTTCCTATGTTTCAGATGAAGCCTCCAATAGATATGTTGTGTCCCGGGCAAGAGATGTTCCTAGTATATAGATGTAGCCTCCGTGAGTGGAGATGTTCCTATATAACTAGATGTAGCCTCTGCCGGGTAATATGCTGTGTACCACCTGTTTGTAGACGGGTTGGGGTGAAACCATAGAAATGATATATGTGAAAGGGGATGAGACCCTGTGTGTTCTGATGATGAATGAGAAATGTCCTGTGATTGATGATAACGTACTATTTCTATGTATGTGCCTGAAAGTGAACCAGGGGAAGGAAATACCTTCAAGGGCCCTGAGTTTACTGAGATTTTATATCTCACCCCTTGTGTGGGGCTTATATTTTGCAGGTGAATCCTCAGGATGAGCGGACAGATCCCAAGGCAAGAAGCCTATGCAGGGATAGCGCTGGATAGACACCTTAGGCTAGATGATATGAGCTTGTGGCTCAGATGTTTTGTATTAGCCTTTGGTTTTGATTTTGTGTACCCTGAGGGGAAATCATGTACAGTTTTGTACTTAAATAGACAACTTGTATGTAATCACCATATTATAATGTAAAGCGTGTATGCTCATGGCATTTGATGATGCCCTTTTGTTATATTGTTTCCAAAACTGCTAATCTCTGATGTATTATGTGTTAATGGATGATTATGCGTGGTAATTACCCCGTAGAGGGTAAGGGGTGTTACATCTATCTAATGTGACACTTCTTACTCGCACTTCTACTTCAACAATTACAAAATAACCCAATCAACCAACGAATTTTTGTAGCCTTAGACAATGTAACATTTGCTTAAAATAAGGGTTCCATCTGCTGACTGTTATCCTAGTAATTTGCATGACAAGCTAACAGAAATGTTAAATGTTCCTAATTTTCCTCTAAGTCTTGATGCCCAGTTACCCATCTTGGCAAACTAACATGTGTTACATACCAATGCCCAGTTACCGATGTATTTTGAAATTTTATAAATACTTTCTATAAAATTCTTGAAAGAGAATCAGTTAAAAGTTATAATAAACTAATAAATTGAATCACTATAAAGACATGTATAAATAAAAATCACTTTATATCTAATATTTTATAATTTGATATAAAATGCATTTGAATTTGCTATATCTAAAAAAAAAAATTCGATGTAAATATAGGAAAAATTAAGACAGGAACTGTGCCAAAATTTTTAAAATAGTGCCATAGTGGGTACATAAAGGCACAGGGAAGGATCCATGTAGAGAGGTGTGGGACAATTGCCCCCATAAAGTATTTTTTTTATTATTTTACTTACAGATATTTAATAAAAAGAAAATTGCCCTAAAAAAAACAGATGTTGATTCCATAAGATAATTTTGTTTGAAACGAAAATAAAAAGATAAAAAATAAATTAATACTAATTTTTATCACTTTCTGCTTCTAAATTATCTTTCTCCTCTAAATCATTAAAAATAAAATGTGCAACAATGTAGAATTGTTTGGTTACATTCATATAAAGAAAAAAAAATATTTTTTTTATAGTACCAACAATGAAAAGATCATACAACATTTTTTCAAAAATATAAAGATAGTAGAAGATAATTGTAATTTGTAAAATCTTATTTTTTTTTGTCATGAACTTATATATTTTGTAAAAACTTGTAATATTTTTCTTCTATAAAAATATTATCAACTAATTTTTGTCCCACTACCATAAATTTCTGGTTAAAGGCTTGGGCCATATTCTATATTTAACTACTTACAAAATTAAATGGTCATATTAATTTATTTTTGTACATAATTCTCAATTATTAAATTTGTGTCACACTACTTTTTCTTGAGTGTGTCTTTAGTATCCTTATCTAAAAGATAATTAAAATCAATTCTTAAATTCTGAATTTTTGAAGGCGATTTGCCCTCAGTGTTCATATCAAAGTGAATGAAATATATGTTCGTCACAAATTTTATAAATCAATCACAAAGGCAATCATTAAATGTGAAGGATTACATTCTGTGACAAAATTTTGTCATTATTTTTCATTTTTCTAGTGGTGAAATATGTTGTATATATTCTCTTTATTGTCAATGAAAATGCACACAATTGCTTAGTATCTTTACCTTTATAAGCAACGTAAACGAATTGAAAAGAATCCAACTTATAACAAAAATATGCAACTGAAATGATTAAGTGTAGCTAGTAGCACACATGACTTATTATTATGTATAACCAAAGAATCAACAAGCATGTAGTACACATGACAAGTTATAAACATACTATACTCCCAAAACTCAAATATCGAAAAAATGGAAAACTTTGGTGATGGAAAGAGATACTACTAACTAACAATCGATCAAAGGTGGGTAAGGCAATCCCCATGGGACCTATGGTGGCATGGGAAATAGGTTAACTCGAGAGAATAAAAAAAATAAGTAAACAGTATAAAAATGTAACGACAAGAGTGAGTCCCAAAGCAAGTGGAATAAAGCAAATAGACAGCCCAACATGCGAGGTTGTATTATATAATAATGTCATTTCTCTGCCGTTGAACAGATAATGTGTCCCTTTTGTCTCTTCCCCATCACTCCCTCACCTAGGGGTGGGCATGGATTGGATTTTTAAGAATCCAATCCATATCTAATCCATATCTACATAAATGGATTGAATTCTAAATCTATATCCATATTTTTCTAAAAACAATTTGGATTCAATATCCAATCCATTTAAGTGGATATGGATATGGATATATCCAATTTATATCCACTTAAATATTAAAGTATTTTTATATAAATTTTAGTAATTAAACACTAAAAAATAAAAATTTAACACCTATCCACTTGAACTTGATAAAAATTACTTCAAATATTAAATGTGTTAATTATAGAATCACTAAACTGAATTAATCATATACTTAAATTTGACCAAGTTCTATTATAATCATAGTCAAATTACTAAAATAAAATGTATATAAACTCTCAAAACAAATAAAAACTCCAAATAAATTTCTCTGACATATATAACTACAAATAAATAAAAACTGATCTAGCGTAAAATAGACTAGACTATTATTAAAGGCAACACATCAAAAATTGTCAAGACTTCATTTGGTAGGGGCTTATATAAAGCTGGGCATGTAAAGAGTCACACTAGTAGTCATGGAAAAATAGACAAGTACCAAAGTTTTCAATAGCATTAAATTAAAACACCAACTCCACTTTGTAGGAACGTATATGATTATACACCAACATCCACCATATTTATACTTATATAGAATTTAAATTTTCAGATATATAAGCCTAAAGTGAGGACTGTATAGAGATGATTGCAGTGAAGACCATACATGCAATAGGAAAAATTAAAGGAAGAGAAAGTGATTTTGTGTGCATACGTAGCCATGTTGAAGAAACAAAGAAAAATTAAAGGAAAAATTAAAGTTAGCCTCATGTGGTATGGATTGATTACGTGTTGTTTGTATTGCTGTTTCTCTGTTTCTTTCTTGCTGTTATGATAATTTGGTGATGGTGATGAACTTATTATTAGAAATTGATTGGGTGTGAAAATTTCTGGTAAAAATTGTGGACCTGACTCATTAAATAGATAAAATTCTGAAACAAAATGCTAAAAAAAATTAGAGTTTGAGGGTCATTTATAGAAATGGATCGACCTTAAGGCATTACTACTATATACGTGTCATAGTAGTAGAAAAATATAACGGTGAAATAAATAAATAATCTACTAAATACAACTATAAATAATTAATGAAACAAGTGAATTACTAAATTATCTATTACCACTAATTATAATGATATTAGAATAAGATATACTCTTAACTACCTAGTTAGACAAAATAAGTGGAACAGAGTGTACGGTGATGGTGACATGTTGTATGAACATGACCAGCTGAAGAACTAAAAGTTTACAATTTATATTACTCTGATCAAGCTATGTTCAGGAAAAATGCAGATTTACACAATTGAGAGCAGTGAAGTCAGTGAACTGCAATATAGTCTCACTGGAGTGTTGTAGTAAAAGGAAAAGAGAAATTTTTTCAAGGCTCATACACGCATACACACTCAAACCAAGATAGCTTCTGGTACAAACTTCAGCTTCAAAGGACGTGATTAATGCAAGAATAATCAGAAAATGGTAGCAGGAAATACCTTATGCATTTTCAAAGTTCTCCACCTCATTTACAAGACCTTATTAACTATAACAATAATAACTTATATCATAATGATGAGAGCAAGAAACGCCTATTAATGTAAATCACAAAATTATTATTAACTGAGGCATTCCATCGAATAGGTTTGAAGCAACAAAGCAAATGCATATACTTATATCAAGTTTCATTGAGGAATTTCAATCGAATAGGTTTGAAGCAACAAAGAAAAGGCATACAGAACAAAGCTGTTGAAAAAATTCATTCCAAGAAATTACAAAACACGTGAATGATAGAAGATAGAAGGAATAACGATTTTATTACTGATTGAGATGAAGCAGGGATAGGAAACTGAACGTGATGCTTTGTTGGTGGAGATGAAGCTTGTAGGAATCTGAACGTGGTGATTTGTTGGTGGAGAATGGAGATGAAGCTTGTAGGAATCTGAACGTGGTGATTTGTTGGTGGGAAACTCAGTGATTTGGGTCACGAAAAATTAACGTGAAACTGCCGGGCTAAGTCTAAGCGGTATAAAGCCATGAAGGAATAAAGATGGACTTTGGATTTTGTTTTTAAAATCTGTATTAAAAGAAAACAGATTTAGATTTATAAATAGATGTAAATTGTGGATGTGGGAGAAGATCTGGTCCATTAAAAATAATTAAAGTAGATTGGACCAGATTAGTTATTAGATTAAATATGGATACCAGACTTTTTTGCCCACCCCTACCCTCACCTCATTCACACTCACAAACTCTCTTTTAAAACTACCAAATTGCAGACACATTGATACCTCTTCTTTTTTCTTGTGTTCTAATATTATCTCTCTCACTATCTTCACCTGCATTCAGTTCAATTCAATTCCCTTCTCCTAATCATTACTCTTTGAGACTCTCTTACATACCCCAAATATGGGTTCTAGAGCACGTTGGCGCCAGAGTTGGGCTCCACAGCCTTTGACACCCTTAATGGAAGGCCCTGTCCCTGAAATGCAAGAGGAAGGAACCAAGAAAGAGAGCTCCTCTTGGGAAGTCATAAGGGAATGGTTCAGGACTCAGAAGATCTCCCCAGGTGGAAGCCTTTCACAATCATCATCATTCTATGGAACCATTCATGCCAAGACACAAGATTTGACGCTGTTGCTTGGTGTCTTGGGTTGCCCCTTGGCTCCTATTCCCCCAGCACATGATCCCACTCTTAGTATTCACATCAAAGACACCCCATTTCTAAGCTCTCTCTACACTTCAAAATGTTGCCTTTAGACCAAACTTAAATTTAGTTTCTTCAATGTTATTAGTTTTGTTCTACAATCATAATTGGAATTTCGTATCAGTAACTTATGTTAATCCTTACCCAGTTGAAAATCTATTAGTTTTGTTTCCAGCAGTACTTCTTGTACTGTTCCTCTCTTTTTTAGCAAAGATATATATTATCTTTGCTGATAAAAAAAATATGGGTGCAAACAGTTTCAAACCAATGACCATACACAGAATACGGAACACACAAAATCATTCATTAAACAACACAATGGCAAAACCCTACCAAGATTACCCATCTTGTTCGTATTAACTATTAACAATACATGATGAATAGCAATTAACAGACTTCAACTTTTGTCCATCAATTTTTGAAACCTTCTGGAAACATTTCTCCGTTATTGGCTATACACATGCAGTCACAAGGGTGTGACTTCTTGTAACACCAAAACATGGACAACAAAATCAGTGACAAATAAGTGGCACAAGGAACACGATTTCCCCAAGAAAACATGCGAGCAGAAACCAAAAGTACATACGAGTACAAAAAGGAAGGCTAAAGCTTTTGCATTTCTTAGAGAAAAAAAACACCTAACATGAATACTAACCCAATACAGAGATGTAGCCACCAACTCCAAGCCACACAGAGCAGAAGCGCCGATCGACGGTCAGCCGGAAGCACGCCACACGGTCAGTCGTTTGGAGGCCACCACGCGGGAAGGATGCTTCTGGGCGGGGTTCGAGTCCACAGTGAGAGAGGGTAACTGGTTTAGGGCACGATCCTTCTAAGACAGGGCTTAAAATGAAAACGGAGATATTAACCAAACGCTGCCGTTTTAATTTTATGTTTTCCATTTTTTTAAATTTGAAAAGACAAAAACGAAGACGGTTAAACTATAACCGTCGTAGTCTTAACCTTTCTAAGACTGTTACAACGTGAACCGTCTTTGAAATGTTCTATTTAATTACAAAAAAGCCACCGCACCATATTCAAAGACGGTTTCGTGACAACCGACGTAGATTCGCTGTCGTAAAATGTGTTATTTGTAGTAATGTACTGATCTAGTGACCCACTATCTCGACCGGGTCAATGAGCAAACCCATTTTTATTACACTTTTTATTATATTGACTTATTTTGGAATGCTTTATTTATTATACTTCATACTAAATCATTCAATATAAAATACCTCCATTTTTTAGGATAATTCTTGCTTATATAAAAAAATTACATAAAAATCACCATATATATATATATAAATAAATAAAATGTTAATAGTCAAAAACTATTTAATATAAAACTAAACACAATGTATAATTAGTCCCTACTCACTATACCAAACATTACGCAAAACTAAATAACACAACTTGGTTTGGTTGTTATGCATTCCTCCGTTTTGTGTCAAGAATTATTAGAGGCTAACTTACTAATACCTAATATCTTATAACCAAACGATGTTCTTACTTCTTAACATTAAGATTTGATCAAAGTGGTGATCAAGAATGCATAAACCCTTTATGCAGACCTCACAACTCCTTTTCTACTTTTATTTTGGGGGTTTTGATAATTGCAGCTCCAATTTCCTTGTAATTTTCATTGTGTAGAAGAGAAAAGAATGGAAGAAAAATGAGAAAAATATTTAAATTAAAATAGAAAAAAAAAGATGAGATCCACACAAAATACTTTTATTTCTTTTTATTTTTTCACTATCAAACACACACTCAGACCTAAATCTAGGACTGCTCCAGCCTCCACGGTCGAGTTTACATCTAAAAAGTAAAATTTCAACCAAAGAGCATCATGTGATCATTGGTCCCATATCCAAACAATTAGCAGTAGCACACCAAAAGAGAGAGAGATTGAAAGTGAAAAAGATGTCGACACATAGAACGGTCCACATTCCCACCCTTGATGGAAAGACCCACCCACTTCATCGTCCAATGGCATTGCGCCATTACCTAATCCCCTTGTTGCTGATGCACCCGCAATTACCTGTTATACCAATTCTTAAATCAACAATTATATACTATAAAAATAAAAATGCAATTTTACACAAAAATTCATTGCGTTGGACAATGATGAAAAATACATCTTTCTGAACTTACACAAAAATTTAAACAATCAATATATTTATTCTTTGGAATAAATGTTGTATTAATTCACCATCAACCCCTTGAACATAATCAAGCTGATAAACAATATCCACAGCATACTGAAATCAGTCTTACCAATATGTCTCACATCCTCTCCCCTCTAATCAAAATACGCCACATCAATTAAAACTTATGTTGTGTTTTGCGGACTATTTCAAAAAATTCTAAGTCCCACATTGAATAATTAATTTATCATTTCTCAAAGTATATATTTATATGAGATAAAATGAGTTAAACTAGCTGGTAAAATAGAAAGGTTTTGTGTGCATGTTATTAGATGAAGTGGGCTTAAGGTAGTAAATTGTCTATATTCTCTCCTAGTAATCAAATTTTCATTTCCCAATTATTTTCTTACCTTTTGCCTGTTTTATAAATATCACCCTCTACTTTTTGGAGATACACAATAAATGAAGAGGATCTTCATTATTCACTTTTCTTTGGATTCTCTTTTATATTTTGTTTGTCAGTGTTATTTCATGTGCATGAGAATGAGTGTTGATATTGCGATAAAGTTGTATCTTGGTGACTTATTAATCATCGATTTAAATTCGAAAACAGTCTTTTTACGTATGTAAGGATAAAATTGCTTACAATATTATTCCCCTTACCTAGACTCAACTCAATTTCACACTTCACGTGATAAACCACGCGCTCCTTCTTCCTCCACCAAAGAGGAAAAATAAGCTCGATGCAATCGAAGGTAGTGCATGAAGTGAGTTTATGTGTAGTTGCAGTGACGCGTGAGGTTTCGGTGAGCACACATACAACGGCATCCAGAATTGTGCGACATGTGAGGCATGGTTGTTTAGATGGAGGGAGTAGCAACGTGCTTCAGCGGAAGAAGAAGAAGAAAGAGGGCACAAGGTTTATTGCATGAACTACAAAGGTGATTTATTGCGTGTAGTGTGAAATTAGGAATGAACCTACCTGTAATTTTTAATTCATGTGACATATTCTAATTGGAGTAAGAAGATGTGATCAGATACATTGGTGGTGAGACTGAAGATTTTAATCCATCAACAGCCAAATTAAAAAAAAAAAAAAAAAGATAAATATAGACAAACGTGTAAACCACATTTGAAGTTATCATTCCATAGCTTGTCTACTCTCTCACTAGTAACACGTTATTGTCTAAGCACAACTAGAATCCACCGGAAGATACAGCATCTCATCACATGAACACGTGAGCCAAGTATATGACACACAGCAAATGTGCAAATAAAATCATCCATAATCCACTCCTTTACATGTGATTCTAACCAATCTTCATGGCACATTACTAATTCCTTTTTGTTAATCACAAATCATAATCATATGTTACGTACAAATTCATCTTAACCACATGATCCTAATCTTATAGAAGAAATAGTTTCTTCCCCAAACCCAACGAAAAAGAAAATTCATTAAGATAGAGATAAAAAAAGGTTAAATTGAAGGATTAATGAAAATTATTACCAGGGTCAGAAAATATCAAGAATTTCCAAAATTAAATTGTTGCAGAGAGGGCAGTTCCCTCTGCTCACCCAAATCTCCCTCGAACACATTCTGCAGAACGTGTGCCCGCACGGAATAAACGCCGCGCCTTTATGCCGCACCATGCACAAGCAGCAGTTATAATCCACCACACCCCCTATTTCTTCTGCCACACCTCCTTTTTCTTCTTCTCTCTTCTCATATTGTGCCACGTCATCGTCATCATCGCTCAATCTATATAAATCCATTTCCTGCTCCGCTTCCTCCAACAAATCCATCAGCGACACTCCAACCACCGCCTCGTGGTTGTTCTCTCCATCGGAGGAGTCGCCACCGGCTGCCACGTGTTCCACCGGTGACCCGAACCGCGCGATCGGATCCGAATCCTTGGTGTCTTCCACAACGACGTCGTTCTGCCGAGTCAACTCGTCCGAGTCATGGCGAGTTTCAGGTAAATTAGGTAAATTTCTATCATCATTGCTGTGATTAGTGATAGTGGTGGTGGAGGACCAAGCCGAGCCGATGGCGCGCTTGAGCCGAAGCTTCTCCTTGAAGGCTCTCCAAGAGTTGCGATCCTTCGTGTTGTTGCTGCTGTTGCTAGGTTTTTCTTCGCGAATGATGTCTTGGAGAGTCCGGCTTCGGCTCAGCTCACGGCTCGCTTCGGCTTCGGCTTCGGCTTCTGCTTCTTCTGCTTCCACCTTCTTGAAAATGACATCGTCCAGCATGAGGCTGGCGAGGGAGTCTCGGCTGCTGTTGCCAGCTGTCATTTGATCGTAAAGTGTTATCCTCCGGCGACCTCCTTCCATTTTGCGGGAAAATTCCGACTTTCCGAGAAAGTTAACGGCAAGATTTACTTGCAGAGAGAATTGATCTCTCGGGAAATGGAGGGAGGATTGGTGAGTTAGTTAACGGCGTGTTTGGTTGGAGGAATTAAGGAGTAGATTGTGTCTTTGGTGGAGAATTTATGGTGTGAAACGTTTTAAAGGGAAAGTTTGGTGAATGAAGGAGAAGAGAAGAGGTAGGTTGCTACACTTGCAAGTAGATGACGGGATGAGGATAAGCAAGGAGTCAACGTTTTCGTTCGGAGAAACTTTCTTTTTGTGAGAAAACAAAAGGAAAAAAGGAAAAGGGAAAACAAAAATACATGCCACAAAAGAAAGAGAAAGAAAATGATATGATAAATTGAATTTTTAATTTTAAAGTTAAATTAATTAGTATTTCAGAAATATTAGGATCATACTCCTAATATATTATTTTTTATTCATAAAGATCGAACACTAGTTAAATTAAATCCCTTGTGTTGTAACGTATGTTTTATTATTAGTTAAAATATCTTTTTTATATAAAAATAAATAAATTTATTTATTTATGTACATAAACTAAAAGGTTTAATTAGAAATTTTATCCCTCAAGTTTTCAATTTTTATACATTTTACCACTGGTAATGTAAGATGGATGATTTTGATTTTCGACATCGATTATATAGGAAAGTGATTTTTTACATTGGTTATATTGAGTATACTAGTGGAGGTTATAGAAAAACTAAGGTGACCATTTGAACATGTCGCCCGAGAAGATGGAGGAGTACTGGGAACCACTAAGGTAGTTGGAACCGACTTTTGAGGAGGAAAGTGATGATTCTTTCGAAGATATGTCTTAATTAGTTTTGTACTTTTAGTGTGATAGGTGGTATGCTCTAATCCTAGTTTCTGGCAAAAATTAAAAAATAATACAAATTAAATATTTATTTAGCAAAAGGGGGCAAACGGGGCAATATTTAGCAATCTGGTGCAACCAAACACGCCCCATCTGGGCGTGTTTAAGCCCAAGCTAGGCGTGTTTAAACACGCCCAGATGGGGCGTGTTTGGATCACCAGATGGCTATATATTGCCCCAAAAAATCCCAGAATGCATAAGCCTTTCATTTTGCGTGCTGTGTAGAAGTTGCTCTGCTTCAGGATCTACAGCTTGAGATTGGATATTTTGTGAAGATTAGCGCTGCAAAGAAGTAAGTTCTAAACCCTAAACAATGTTGCATATTATTTAAAGTTGTTATATTTTTTACTTAGAAAATTGTTAGGGCCATATAAAATTGTTAGCGACATAGCTGTTAGATTGATAGTGTGTTATGTTTACGTTGTAGGGTTTAAGTTCAGGGTTGATATTGAGAT
>PYAF01001266.1:89062-101206 GCA_007407185.1 Glycine tomentella
ACAGATAGTCGCATAAAACATGAATTCATATTCTTACTGATCCAGTTTCTCATACAAACCAATAGCATATAATTAAATATCCACAGAACTCTCAGGAGGTAATATACATCATATCATTAACAGTCCTGTATATACATACACATCAATGTCTTCACCACACAGTGGTGATACAAAAGAAGAGTTACCCTCACAGAGGGTTACAAACTGTACAGCCCTTTCTCAGGGTACAAAACATAAACGAAACAAAACTGAGCCTTCAAGCTCCCTCTTCTGCTTTCAGCTAAGCAGAGATGTCTCTACTCGGGCCTCCTGCCCTGAGACTGCTCTCTTCGGCCTGAAGAGTCACCTGAAATCATAAATCCCCACATGGGGTGAGATATACATCTCAGCAAGTCCAGGGTCCAAGGAGGAATCTCCTCCACTCTGGCCCACTTTCCACAACACATACATCAGACAATCACAAACAAATGGCCCACTGGCCCTCATAACAATACATGAAACATCTAAACTTGGCGGAGCTACCTCAACGCCCAAATTCAATAAACATGGCGGAGCTACCTCAACGCCTCAAGCAATACATATGGCGGAGCTACCTCAACGCCTCATCTAATGGCCAAAAGATCTATCACAATCATATCTTATAACAATCACAGATGCACACTTATATCATTATGAGGATGCAACTACTAATGCATGCATCAGGAAATGACCAACACTCCCTCGGAGTGTGGTGTGGTACACAAGATGGGAAAACTCTCCCTAGGGACACTGAACTTACCTGGCACAATATCACTCTGTAATCCAGTCCCTGCTCTGTGGCTCCCGCCACCGACACCTTCAGTGTCAAGCCCTATTCAAGGCATATGGTTATATCAGAACCAATTCAACAGACATTCCGTCACATAACATATTGTATCAGAAATCCCCTATCCTAGGGTTTAATCAAATTCTGCCCACACAAGGCTTTTTCTCAGATTATATAGAATTCAATAAACTGCCATCAAAGCCATTGAGTCACCACAGACTCAATGCACAGCACATTTCTAAGCCATGGCTCATAATAGCCCGTAATTCAATATAGCACTAGAACGGTTTTGCCCTCAACCCAGGCACCGTTCAATTAGCCTCTCAAGCTCAACATAGACTCAGTCAAGGCTCATGCATATCAGAAAACCAACAACAAGTGACCCTACCACAGTCACACATGCATTCACAGAGCTAATATTCAAAAGCCACCAATACAAAAACTGAAAGCTATACCTTCATCACTAGAAAGTTCTAAACCAGTTCCCCAACAGAACTCTGGGCCAATTCTAGCCCCAGAGCCACATAATCCACAAAAGTCAGAGAAACTCTAAACTCAAAATCAACCAAAGAAACTCATGTTTCTTACCTCAGTGGTGACCCAAAAGGCTGGAGGACAGCTTTTCCAAGCTCTACAGTCCGTTCTGCGCCTTTGGTCCTTGCCAACAATCAAGATACAGAGGTTTCTCTGAGGGAATGGATTTTGCTCAAGTCTAAGGAATTGATGAAGGATTTCAGCTTTTTAATCGGTTAAAACACGTTTCTAGGGCACGGGAAAGTGTTTAGGCTAGCATATGAGGTGCTAGGAAGCTTGGTTTCATCAGAAATGGAGGCTGGGGCTGGAGGAGGAAGAAGAAGAAGTTTTCTTCTTCTAAAATCGCGACTGCCCTTTAATACTGGGCCTGCCAACATGGCGGTTTAGGTGGCGCCACCAGCGCCACTCCCACGCCTTCAGCGTCAACTTCCAGAACCTGTGGCGCTACTCGCGCCAGACTGGCGCTAACCGCGTGGATTTCCAGTGAAACTTGGTTTTCCAGGCCACTACCCGCGCCATCCGCGCCACCCCTGGCGCCATCCGCGCGGTTTGGAAAACCTCTGGCGCCCCTCGCGTGACTTTGGCTCCCTGAGCGTCAAGTTCCAGAGACTCTGGCGCCATCAGCGCCAGACCTGGCGCTATCCATGCCATAAATTAGGGTTATCACAGAACAAGTCTCTAATCACTACCCCAAGCTCAATGAAATAGAAAAGCAATTAAAACATCGTCAGTTGGACACCTAGAAGATAGAGACTTATCTTCGTCATTTCAAAAGGAACTGTTTGCCAAGGCAAAACTTGAATTGGAAAACTAATTACTCAATATTAGTGAAGTGTATGTACCACAACGCCTAAACCCTAATCGCAACATAAGCCCTGCACCCTAAACTGACACCCATAAACCCTAAATCTATAGCTGCAATCCATTTTAGTGAAGTGTATGTAACACTCATTAGGTTATTCACTGCCATAAACCCTAAACCGGGATCCATAACCCCTAAGTCTGAAACCGAACAACTAAACCCTACTCACAACATGAGACCTAATCCTAAACCACAATTTATCATCCATAGGTCTGTAACCCAAGCCCTGAACACTAATCACAACATTAGACCTAGATTGGAATCCATAAACCCTAAGTCTGTAACCGACGACCTAAATCCTAATCACAACATCAGACCTAAACCCTAAACCGAATTCCATAAACCCAACGTATGTAACCCAAGCCCTAAACCCTCGTTACACCATCAACCCTAAACCTAAACCGAAATCCATACACCCTGGGTCTGTAAACCAAGACATAAATCCTAATCAGAACATCAGAACTAAACTCTAAACCCTAGGTCTGTTCCTAGCACCATAAAACCTAATCACAATGTAAACCCCTAACCTAAACTGAAATCCATCAACCCTAATCACCACATTACACCTAAACCCTAACCCGACACACACAAACCCTAACTCTGTACCCCAACCCATAAACCCTAATCACCATGTCAACCATAAACCCTAAACCCAATTTACATAAACCATAATCACTACCTCAGGGCCTAAACCCTAATCACAATATAAGTCCTGGAACCTCAACCGATACCCATATACCCTCAATCTGTACCCACAATCCATTAACCTTACACATACGTCACTACCCCAGGCCCTCAACCCTAATCACAGCCTAAGCCCTAATCCCTAAACCTACATATGTCCCCCAGTCCATAAACCATAATAACAATGTAAACCCTAATCCAACACCGAATTACGTAACCCTAATCACTAGGCCACACCCTAAACCCTAATCACATCGTAAACCCTAAAACTACACTGGCATACCTTAAACCCTACTCACCCTAAACCCTAATCCCTAGGCCAAACCCTAAACCCTAATCACATCGTAAACCCTAAAACTACACTGGCATACCTAAAACCCTAAACCCTAATCACTAGGCCACACTCTAAACCCTAATCACATCGTAAACCCTAAAACTACACTGGCATACCTAAAACCCTACTCACTAACCTAATATATATGTCGCTAACAAGTTCATATGATCCTAACATTTTTCTAATTTAAAAATATAACAAACTAAATACTATGCACAATCAATTAAATCGACTTACTTGTCGACAGCGCTTCGAATTCGACAGGGCTTCGCTTCAGACAAATCAACACCCAAAATCTAGAGAGAAGGCAGAGCTAATTCTAGAGAGAAGGCGGAAGGACCAAATGTCATTTTCAGGGGGTATTTATAGGCCAAGGGGACCTAAACACGCCTAGCCTGGGCGTGTTAGGTTGCCCCATTTTGCTAAATATTCCCCCAAACACCCCCTTTTGCTAATTAAATAATTAATTTATATTATTTTTTAATTTTTGCCCTAGTTTCTTTATTGTTTTGATGTATTTTGAAAGATATTTTCTCCACATACATGTATTTTGTTGTAGCCGGGACAAAAAATGTATTTTGTTGTATCAGGGATGAAAAATATATTTTGTTTATTATCACACTATTATGGATTATATCCATATTTTTTTTTTGTGACACTACAAGTTTTATTTTATATGTAAGGAAACTAAATTACTCTACATTTGCATTTATTTTAATTCGATGTAACTATTTAGCATTTTCCAACTATCGCATTTTTTTTTAAAATTATAGTAAGATGTTTTTATTATTTATAAGCAGCGATAAAAAAATGATGCATATTTCTAAAATAAATTAAATTAAAGTGTTTTCAAGTTATATTTTCAGTTTAAAATTTGAGGTGTTAACAAAAAACACTTTCAATTTTCAATTAAGTTCCATGTTGCATGTAAATTATTAGCGTAAACTGTAACGCCTCCTTTTACTCTCTTGTGTTTAATTGATTTTAAGTGAAATCTCGTTTTCACTTGGTTTTAGAATTATCTTAGTTATAAATTTCATAAAAATTTCTTTCTTCTTGCTTCGATTTTATAATTCATTCGTAACATAAACGATTCTCCCTCACCACGGTTAATTTATAATAAGAATACAGTCCATAATACAGTCCCAAATATATGCCCAAAATAATATATAGACAATCATATTACAAATTACACGTCAACAAAATAAACACAAAACACAGAATACAATCCATCAAAGCTTCCTCATTACACCTTCTTCAATATCATCCATAGCTTAGGCTTTTCTGTTCTTCTGCTCGCCCAAATGAGTTGGGGTCATCACAGGTGTCAACCACAGACACAAAGTAGGGTAAGTTTATGACAAACATAGTTTGAATAAAAGCATATATAAAAGAATATATACCCAGAGGGTTATGATAGCATTTATAAAATAATATGCACGCATGATTCACCCACAGATTAAATCACACCATCTACACAGCACATAGTTCAAATCATACCATTCATGCAACACACAGATATACAACATACCCATCAAGTAATGCATGCTCATCTTCTTTATATGATGTATGACTGAGATCTCAGATTCTTATTACATGGCCATAGTCAGGATAGCCCCATCCCAGTGGCACAGATTGGATCGACCAGTCAGGGTAGGTCAGTGTTGCAAAAGGACTCGCACCCACACAACATGTGATCATCATGGGTAGGTGATCTCCCCACTGTGGCTACCCCCCCAGCTTAGACACCTCTTGTCTAAACGCTCGTCTCAATCCTCAGCTATCTGACACCTCCTCTTGAGGTCAACATCACGGATTAACCCCCGCCGGGCCTATGCATATGACAACTCCATGAAACTCATCAACATGTAATATCAAGTCCCATGTCAGTGGCCTACCAGAATTTATCCGATCAGTCAGGGTACCTGTAACATCCCATAGGCCTCCGGAGTATTATCATCAACAATATCAGAATCGCGCTAACAACGTTACATAAAAGCGGTGCGGAAGCGAAAGAATCGACTTTTCTTGATTACATTATGCATGGAATTTAAAACCACATAACAAAGCATCATAAAATAACCCCTGCTGATCCAGATGAAACATACACAATTACATAGGCAGATGTACAAATATCTAAACATAGACAATCAGGAGGAATAAACATTATCTTATACATCAGGGTTTGTACATATACATATAACTCAGAGACAAACCCACACATGTGGTCATACAACATAATATGTACAACACCATGAGTGTACACACACACCCTTTCCCTACACAGGGAGTACAAAACTCTTCTGATCTTCAACTGCAGCCCATGACCACTCCAGCAACACTCTACTGGGCCTCCTGCCTTATGGCCTCTTCCCTCCGCTAGAGGAAACACCTGAAAACCACAACCCCAATCGGGGTGAGATAAACATCTCAGTAAACTCAGGGTTCTAGGAGATCCTCCCTTACCCTGGTTCACCTCCAAGCATACACATATACAAGCTATAACCAAAGCCTAGGACATCATCCTGGCTCTTAGAACCCGGCTACCGAGTAGCATCAAACCAGTGTCACCACAGGACACTATCAATCTCAGAGGTGCAACACCTCACACTGGCTCTCGCAGCCGTCTCACAATCGACTCACAGAGGTACCAACATAGTGTCATCTATAACGCCTCTCTTTACTCACTTGTGCTTGATTGATTTTAATTAAAAACTCGTGTCCACTTGGCATTAAAATTAGATTAGTATAAATTTTTCACGAAAATTCATTCCGCTTTACTTGCTGATTTTATGATTCATAAGTAACATAAATGATTATTCTCACCATGATTTATTTATAATGAGAAGTTTAGTTAAATATAACAGTTCGTGTACAGTCATCTAACATAAAATACAGACCACTAACAACATAGTTCCATATGAATGACATAGCTCCAAAAAGCAGCAATTTCAAACGATATCATCCATACATCAAGTCAAAACACAGTATACAATTCATCCAAGCTTCTCCATTTCTCAGCTTCCACTGTTCCTCTGCTCGCCCAATTAAATTGGGGTCATCACAGGTGTCAAACCACAGACACAACTCGGGTAAGTATTTTAATAAACATAATTAGATAATTGATAATATTTAGACCACTTATTAGGGAATCCATTCCCACTACAATGAAGAGAAAATTCTCTAGATTGTATCTTTCTTTCTTATGTGTTTTACTAAACTTAGATTCAATTTTGTTTGAACTATCTTTCAAATTTCTAGAAAAATCTATCTCATACGTTTTCTTTGCTAATTCAATAATCTTTTTATCTAGAAACACACTATCCTTTTGTCAAGTTTCTAAATTTTTGGGGTGTTACATCATCTACAGGACACTTTCATAACAGAGAGGCATCGCCTCATAACACAATAAAACCTTGCCTGAGGAAACCGCTCAGGACTTCACATACTCAGATATGGCACATCTAAGAGGCTCTAGGCTCTCATCCCCTCGGGATGCCCTCTCTTAGAGATACAACATATCTGTATATAGTCTGGCCTGGAATGAACATCCATACAGGGCAATCATTCCCAGGACTTCCAATCCAGTGCCTGAGAGAGATCATCCACACAGGGAGCACTCATCCCTCAGGACTTCCAATCACAGTCTGAGGAAGATCATCCACACAGGGAGCACTCAATCCCTCAGACTATCAGTCCAACACCTGAGAGAGATCATCCACACTGGGAGCACTCAATCCCTCAGGACTTCCAAGTCCCTGCCTGAGAGAGATCATCCCACACCGGGGGCACTCATCCCTCAAGACTTTCAGAAACCGGCCTGAGGATACCCACTCAGGACTTCCATCACCACTGCCTAAGGAGGAACATCCATGCTGGGCAATCAGTCCTTAGGACTTAGGTGGATATCAGTGGCACCTCCCAAGGAAGATCATTCATCCATTCCAAGGGAGTCCATACAACAATTCCACTGGCTAGGAAATCTCATCTAGCCTGATACTGTTCCAGTATCCTTTAAGTCAAACACAGACCATTCCATGGTCTTTATCTCAAAAAGAGGCACAGACACCCTCACGGTGTCCATCCATCAGAAGGCCCAAGGCCATTCACACCTGTACCCACAGGTGTATCATCACCCTCACACTCTCTCAGTGTCTATCCTGGGGTTCAACCACACAAAATTCATTACAGGCCACACTGGCCCTTCATAAACAATACATATGCATATATATATATATATATATATATATCAATTGCATAAAACACCACCATCACCCCACTTGGGTGGCAAACAAGAACAAGGGACTAATCCCCAGAACGATGAGCTTACCTGGCAAGCTGTGTCTCACAGCTTCAACCTTGAACTATGGCCTGCGTCTCTGACACCCACCGTGTCAAGCCCTAACAAGGCACACAACCGCATGTCATAGACCATTCAAGCATACAAATACATAAGCTCATCAAGCAGTCCATCAACTGCCAGAAAGAAAGAAACCACAATCCTTTCTATCAGCCCCAAGTCATCTAACTTAAGGTTCATCGGCTCATCACACACAAGCCTTTCCATAGACCCTCAGTGGTCTATCTCAGATCCCTCATGGCCTCAAAGTCCCCACAGACTCAACACCAACCATTCACAATAAGCATTACAGCTCTCACAATCCGCTTACTCAGGGATTTCCATAGGGCTTGAACAGTTTATATTACAAGACACCATTTCCATGGCCCCTCAGGCACATCAAGCCCATCAACCAGGCTCTTGCATGTCTCAGATCAAGTGACTCAGTCCAAGTCACACATGCATAAACCTAGAGCCAACATCAACATTCACCAAACCACAAACTGAAAGCTAATCCTTCCTCCTTTCATCATTCTAAACACATCTCTCAACAAGACCCAGAGCTAATTCTAGCTCTATCACAAGTGGGTCACTATTCATCAAAACCCCCAAATCACAAATCAACCAAGGAATCTCGAGTTTCTTACCTCAATGGCAACACAGAAGGCCTCTGGGACACTCCTCCAAGCTTGGGTGTCCGCGGGTAGCTGCCGTTCCTAGCCAAACTCGAGTTTTCCTCACTTCTCTTGAGAATGGGGTTTCTCAACTCAAGGGTTTTTAAGTGAAATGGAGGAAGGATTCTAGCTCACAAAAGGTCTCTAGGAGGTTTAATGGGTTTAGGAAGTGTTTTGGGTCACAAAACAAGGTTATGGAAGCTTGGGAAACTCTCCCATGGCTGCTGGACACTGGGGGAAGAAGAAGAGAGGGTTTTTCTCTTCTGAAACGCGATTCCCCTTTTATACTAGGCCTGCCAGAGGTCTGGCGCTACCCACGCCATCTTTGCCGACTTGTGGCGCCAACCGCGTGGAAACCACGCCTCCAGCGCCAACTTCTAGAACCTGTGGTGCCATCCACGCCGACCCCACGCTATCCGCGCCAACTTCTAAACCCAGTAGGCGTTACCAGCGCCAATTCTGACGCTAGTCGCGTGAAAAACCAAGGGAAATGGGTGTTCCAGGCCACTTCCCGCGCCACTAGCACCACCTTTGGCGCCATCCGCGCCAACTGCAAAACCATGGCGCCCATCGCGCCACTTTGGTGCCCCTCGCGCCATGTTCCAGAGAGTCTGGCGCTGATCGCGCCAACCCTGGCGCCAATCGCGCCAAACACCATACATGGTTTTCTCAGCAAGACCTCTGGCGCGATCCGCGCGGAATCCCATGCCATCCGCGCTAGGACTCTGGGGTATTACATTTCACCCCTCCTTTTAGGAATTTTGTCCGCAAAATTTCCAAATCCGTACCACAAATATGGACTAGTCCTGCTCCATCCGGTCCACAAACCTCACAGGTCGCGTAGGACTTGTCAGATTCTCTCTCTCCAATCTGATCAACATTGGGATTTTCCACATGTGACTAATCCGTCACCTTCAACTCAACTGGGACACATGGCAAACCCTCATGTAGTCCCAATAATTGGGAGACAATCTCCTTATATCCAAAGCCCGTCCTAACCTGTGACCGGAAACAGCCTCAGATACATGATCACCCTCATCCACCGTAGGGTCTGTGTCTAGCATAAAAAAAATCCTTTCTATCAACTCTAAGCTCTCAAAACTTATCTCAGATCCTCCGGATCTGCTCAGAAGTCTACTGAACCATCTCAGGTTCAAAGAGCTGTCTCTTTTCCTCTTATATCTGCCCAATAAACTGAAGTCCTGCACCATCGGTCACACAAGGCCTCATAATTACCAAGGGACTCCCACCATAGGCAGGCATCCACCCAGCTAGTACCCTGCTCCAAGGTACACTCACTTACAACACATCCTCCAAGATCTGGATGGCTTGCTCCATCTGATTATCATTCTGAGGATGGTAGGCTACCCCAAGCCTCAGCTGGGTTCCAAACCTTCCGAAGAACACCTCACTCTTAGAGGTAACTTCGGATCACTGTCACTAACCATGTGACATGTCAGACATTAGCCATACCTACAGCTAGGTCTCTCCTCATCCTTGGCCACCAGAAATCCTCTCAGGATACTGACACATCACCGTGGCCCTTGGATGACTATCAATATGTCCTTATGAACCTCAACAAGGACGGTGTCCACCAGCTCGCTCTTAGGCACCATAACAGGGCTTAGCTCATCTTAAGCCATGTGCCTTCCAAGAGACATTCCGCTGGTCCACATATAGCCCTCACAGCCTCATACTGTGGCCGGGCTTCTCAGATTCTCCGAATCTGATCATCATCACACTTGGTCCCTCTCAACTAGAGACCATATGATCCTTTGTCATCGACATGTACATATCTCTGAGCTGCTCACTCAACTTACGCTCAGAGATTGTCATCACGCATGGAACACTCCCATGCTATCATGCTCAAGATCTCAGCACGTATCCAAGCCTCTGCTGGAACACATCTCAAGCATACTGGCCACCCGGCCCTCATACAACATGAGCAAGTCATCTTGCTCCCAATTGGCGAGCTACCTCAACGCCTGGCGGATATCATCAACGTCTATCTCAGTGTGAGACCGGAAACTCACACCTGTGCCATCCCATTGGGTGCTAACCCTTCGCATGGATGCACATATATGGTACCTCAAAGAATAGGCAATCAACCGCGACGGGACACACCTATTCCCTTGGTCTGGAGGATCACCGATCCCCTGGGAGCTACCTCAACCATAAGCCAACCATACTAGAAGGAAACCTATCTCCTAGGGAGGTCTATATTCACTGTCTCAACAAACACCGCTTCCTCGAAGCGTGATACTCTCCATAACATAAATGGAGAAACTAACACATACAAAATATACATTAGGCATATAACCATACCTTGCCTCTAGTCAGAAACTTTGACGTCTTCTCTGGTACCTCTGAAGACTATCTCTGCCTCGTTGTCCATCTGAGGACACTCTTTCGCATAGTGGCCCTGCTCGCCACACCTATAACATATAAGCTGACCCGTAGGGCATACTCCCCAGTGATACTTCCCACAAGCATCACACTTGGGAGGTGTACCTGGCCTCTGCAGAAGTCCTCTCTGACCGGGCCCTTTCTGGCGTCTCTGAGCTGAAAACGAAACTCCCAGCTCTTTGCTTTTGCCCTTCACAACTGGGTCAGAAACTCTGGGTCTATCCACCCTTTGTTCCTCCGAGGAAGTAGGCTGCTTACCTCGGTGTCTTCTGAGCATAGCCTCAACTTGGCGACACTGTCTCACCAAGCTATCCATATCTCGAGATCCACTACCAGCAACCAGCACCTCTATATCCTCTCTAAGTCCCCTCTGGAACTTAGGAGCGAGGACATCAGCATCAGGCATGGATCTCCGGAAATGAGCATATTTGGCTAACTCATTAAATCTAGCCAAATACTCATCTACCGTCCTATCCCCTTGGACAAGACTGTCAAACTCGGCCTGCTTCTACTCTCTAGCATCCCTGGGAAATACTTATCCAGGAAACAGGCCTCAAACATCTGCCAGGTAAGAAACCTCTCCCCGGCCTCTCAGCAACTCTGCTGTGGTTGTCCACCACTCATGGGCATCGCTCTGCAGCATGTAGGTCGCATACAACAACCTCTGGTGATCTGGACACTCCATCACCGTAAAGATCTTCTCCATAGCCTGTAGCCATCTAGCTGCGGCAACAAGATCATAACCACCATGGAAGGCTGGAGGGTCATGCTTATGAAAAGTGATAAGCATCTTCCCTCGGGCTGCAACATCCATCTCTATCTCAACATGGGACATCTGGTCCCCTCTCAGGTGGTTCCCACCAACCTGATGGCGACTTCCCTCGCCTTCATACACAGGAGGTGTGGGGGATACTCTGTCACCCATCCTTTGAACTCTCACCTCCTCTATCAATTCCTGATGGGCCTTCATCAAGGCCTCATACCTATCTCTGTCAGCAGCCATTTCACGCTGCATATCCTCCTGAATCTGCCTACTTGCAGCTAGCTCTTGCTGCACGGCTGCCATCGCAGCCGCCACTGGATCAGACTGGGCATTGGTTGCCCTACTGTTGTTTCTGGATCTCGGCATGACACTGCACATGTACACCAAACAGTGAGTTGATCAGGCCCACGACTAGTGTACCCACATGCAATAGTCATGTCAACTCAAACAACAATCAAAGGCAACACACAATTCCATACATAATGCTTCCCTCAAGAAACTGCTCTGATACCATTAAATGTAACACCCCGTAGGCCTCCGGAGTATTGATGTGTTGCAAACACATCTAGTTTTTAGTAGAGTTTAATGTTAAGTTTTAATTAAATATGTAAGAAATAGAATAGAATTAGGCTAGTTTAGTATTTTAATTACTTGGAACTAATTTCAATACCATTTGAGCATTTTGCAGGTAAAAAGGAGGAAACTCAAGCAAAAAGAGAAAACTAAGTTTGAAGTCCCACGCT
>PYAF01001267.1:0-12945 GCA_007407185.1 Glycine tomentella
TTTGTACAGTTTTGTTTTGTACAGTGAGAACTGTTATGTATATTCACCATATTATTATGTACAGTGTTATGATAGTGACTTTGATGACGTCACTTTCTAGTTTATGCTTCCAAACTGCTTCAACTCTGATTGATTATATGCTTGATTGTGATGTGTGGTTAGTAATGACCCTGATTAGTAAATTGGGGCGTTACAAGGTATACTCCGAAGGAGGAGGCGGAGATTCGCCGGACATACCCCCCCCCGTGTCGCCTTCTGGCTCTTTGGGCTCCCCTTCCCTGACGAGGAAAAAGAGAGGGCTTTTCTTCGGGTACCTCCTGCCATTAGTGCCCCTAGTACCCCTAGGATCTCAGTCCCTCTAGTCCCTAGGCCTCTTGTTGCAGGTACTCCTAGGCAATTTCCCCGAGGGCTTTCGGGGTCTTTTCTGCGCCGTGGCTTTGTGCAACCTGTGCCAAGGGTGGGGGTGACCCCTAGGCTTCCTGCTTCTGTCTCTACTGTGCCTAGACTCGCACTAGGGGTGCCACCCCACTTCGAAATCTGCTATGAGCCTTGTTCCAAGTGTTTGGACGAATTCCTTTACCTGACCAGCAAAGACTTTGATAAGCAAGCCGAGGACCTTTTAGACAAGTGCCGGCACAACCCAGTTAGGGTGCCCAAATCTAAGAAGGGGCCGGCCCTGGCTTTAGGTGCCCGTTCACCGGTGGCTGTATCAATTCAGGCTTTGCCCCCTTTTCCGCCCTCGTCGGCTCATTCCCCAGGTATCCTTCTAACTGCTTTTTCTTTTTCTTGTCTTAGGTATTCATGGGTTCTCATGTTGGTGGTATTAGTGACTCGACGACTGGGTCTCGTTCTGCTCTTTCGGCTTTGTCCGATGAGTTTCCTTGGGTCGCCCACGAGGTTCTGGAGTACTCGTCGGTACTATCTTCCGATGACCTTGCCCGCTTGCCTATTGAAGTTTCTGAAGATTTTCATATTCGCCCAGCTGGGTCAGGTGTCCCTGTTTGTGTCGCCCAAAAGGATAATGAACCTCCTTTCTTTTCGTTCTATAGTGAGGTGATTACTAGAGTAGGGATTCGCTTTCCCTTGTCCGATTTCCAAATGCAAGTCTTGGGCTACTTGCATGTCTCCCCCACCCAACTTCATCCCAACAGCTGGGCCTTTATCCTTGCCTTCGAAACACTTTGCCAGCAACTTGGTGTTTCCTGCACCTGTTCCTTATTCTTCTATTTTTTCTCCGTTCAAGCCAGTCGTTCGGGGAAAGATGCCGCTGACCGAAAAGGATGGGTTTCCTTCCGTGGTCGAAATGACTCCGGCTCTGACCGTCGGTTGTTTTCCTTATTTTCTGATTCTTTCAAACGTTTCAAGGATAAATTCTTCTTAGTTGTTGCCAATTCTGGCCAGTGTCCCTTCTTTTTGGCTGACTCTCTTGCACCCAAGTTCCCTTTGTCTTGGTCTTTTCTTCATTATGAGTCTCCGCCCTCTTCTTATCGGACCGACCAAGCCCGGTTGTCGGAGTCGGAACTTGTTTCGGTGGCTCAAATACTATCGTGTAAAAGTTTTGGGGATCTAGCACCGATATCTTCTTATATTCAGAAGGGTTAGTTGCATGATTTTATCAACTGGTGTCTTTTCTTTTTCCTATTTCTTCTGATGGATGTTCATCTTGCAGCTATCGATATGGGCTCTGACGCTCTTCCCCGCCACCTAGCGGCTCTGAAATCTCGCAAGAAGCGTCGCTTGGCCGATACCCGAAACAAAGACGCGGCCTCTGATCCCACTCCGACTACCGTCGCAACTGGGCCGGCCCCGCCCTCTGTGGATCCGGCCTCTGTGGTTCCAAATCCCCCCGCTTCTCCACCGCCCATTACCATTGAGGTCCCTGATAGCCCGGTGGAGACTTCTGAGGCTTTGACTGCCGCTGGCCTTCCATCCGCTGCGGCCGAGACCGCCCAGGATGTTACTCAGTCTCCATCCGTCACTGATCATGCTGAGGCCTCTGGTCCGGGTTCCTCGTCAGCTGCTCTTATTTCTGCCGCGGTCGAGTCGTCGGATGGTCATGTTCATCTTCCTCCCCGGGCTCTTTGGAACCAAGGCATGACCCACAACCTTTTTGAGGTTCTTCGGGCGCCGAAGAGGTTTTCCGACGTTATTGCCTTCTCCGATCCTGAGCTGGAGGAACTGAACACTCTGCAGACGGCCTGTTTCAAGACAGGGTCGTTGCTTGGGAGTCTGACTTCTCTGAACCTCAAGGCTTCCAAGTTGGCATCCCGGGTCGAAGCTTCTGAGGCCGAGGCCGAGACACTCCGACGAGAGCTGGAGTCGACTCGTGCTGAGGTGGTAGAATCGGTTGAGGCCTTGAAGACTGTCAGAGTCGAGGCTTGGGAAGCGACTGCGTCGGCTACCCGACTGTCTGCAGAGCTCCAGGAGTCTAAGGAGTTGATTGCGAAGCTGTCGACCGACTCCGAGGCCGCTCAGGAGACGGCGGCCAAGCTGACGGCCGAGCTGGATGTCCACCGGACCCAAATTAAAGCTTTGGAGCGGGAAGCTGAGGCTGCCAAGGCCGCCGCCAGCCGTTCGGAGGAATTATTGAAGAAGGTTCGGAAGAGCTATGCCGTATGTAAATCAAGCCGCGACGAGCTGCTTGCTCTTAACGCCAAGAAAACTCAGGATTGTGAGGAGGCTTCGAAAGAGCTTTCCTTCGTACGCGGCGAGCTAGAGAGGGCCTCCGAATCTTCTTTTTACAACACCTTAAGCCAGCTTTATTTCTTGAACCCTGGGGTGAAGCTGAACACTGAGGGTATGCATTACCGGGCCTATGTTAGTGATGGCCGACTCCTCATGCTTTCTGACAGTGATGGGGATGAGGGTGTTTCCGACGAGGCTCTTGATGGTGGTGCTCTCGATGGTGGTGCTCTTGTCGGCGACGCCCCTGGTGCCGATATACCTACTGGTGACGCTTCTCCGACCGAGAAGGATGATTGAAGGGCCGGTATGCCGGTTTTCTTTGTAAATTTCCAACAATTTGGGTATTGAACACGTTTATTTCTTCTTAACGTATATGCTAGTTTTAGACTTTTTATTTGTTTCGTTCTGTGTGGCTCCAACGGCCTTACATGATACTATTCCTGTGACGTTACTTTCGCTTAGTCGGTTGTTCGGCTAGCGGCCGATGGTCCTAATCCGCCCCCTGGGCTTTTAGGACTTAAATTATCGTCTCCTGTTAATCGGTATACTAAGGCTCCAACGGCCGAGCATCCTAATCCATCGTTTTTGACTTTTAGGATTCCGATTAGGAGATGACCTATTTTCGTACGTAGGTTTCGCTAAGGCTCCAACGGCCGAGTGTCCTAATCCGTCGTTTTTGACTTTTAGGATTCTGATTAGGAGATAACCTATTTTCGTACGTAGGCTTCGTGCAAATAAAAACAATCGAATTTATGCGCGAGAATGTATAACTGAATTCCGTATAAGGATTTTATTCATATTTGAAACGAGATTTGCATGATCTATCGGCTCGATTCTTCCCGGGTTGTACTTCCCCGGATCGACCAATGAGATTCATGATACATCTGCTGAGTTCCGAACTCTAGTAAGGTAACATTATGCGGCATATAGGCCGTTCGTAGGAGAACACGTCGACCATGATCCCAATGACAGGTTGAGAACTTGCTAATGGGAAACACATGGGCGTTAGCTGTAGTATTTCTTGAGTTTGTCGGCGTTCCATGTTCGTCGGATCGGTTCTCCCTTCAGTGTCTCTAAAGTATAGGCTCCTTGGCTGATGTTCTTGTCAATTCGGTAGGGTCCTTCCCAGTTTGCTGCCAATTTGCCTTCCCTGGCGTTCTTATTCCCGATGTCCGCCCGTCTGAGTACGAGGTCGCCTTCCTCGAAGGACCGTGCCTTGACCTTTTTGTTGAACCTTGTTGCTATCTTGCCTTTGTTATGTAGATCTCGGCTGTGTGCCGCCTCGCGAATTTCTTCTATCATATCCAATTCGGCCGCTAGTGCTTCCTCGTTGTCTTCCGCTTGTTTTCTGTTCCTCCTTCTCCAGGATGGTTGACCGATCTCTACAGGTATCATAGCTTCGCATCCATAGGTCATTCTGAATGGGGTTTCTTGTGTTGATGTCGGTATCGTCGTTCTGTATGCCCATAAGACGTAATACATCTGCTCTATCCAATTTGATCCTGCCTCGTGCATTCTTTTCTTAATTCCGTCCAAGATTATTTTGTTGGCCGCCTCGGCTTGGCCGTTGGACTGTGGGTGTTCGACGGACGCAAAATGATGTTTTATCTGTAGGCCTGCTGTCATCGCCCTGAACTTACTGTCGGTAAACTGGGTTCCGTTGTCTGTTATAATTTCGGCCGGTATTCCAAACCTTGAGATTATACTTCGCTCCAGGAATTTCTGGACGCGGGCCGAGGTGATTGAAGAGAGAGGTTCTGCCTCGATCCATTTGGTGAAATAATCCACGGCCACAATCAGCCATCTCTTCTGCCCTTCCGCCGCCTTGAACAGTCCTAGCAGGTCCATGCCCCATTTATAGAACGGCCACGGGGCTGTGATCAAGTTTAGTTCTGATGGGGGGGTTTGGATTGTCCTCGCATGTTTCTGACAGCTATCACATCTCCTTACATGATATTCTGAGTCTGCCCTCATTGTCGGCCAGAAGTATCCTGCACGTATGGCCTTCAGTGCCAATGCTCTTGCCCCCATGTGTTGGCCGTTGATTCCTTCATGTATCTCTGCCAAAACGTAATCGGCTTGTTCGGATTTTAGGCATAGCAGCAGCGGAGTGTGGAGGCCTCGCCGGTATAGTTCGCCATTTATTACTACGTATGAGGCGGCATTCCTTACTAGCTTCTTTGCCTTTGTGTCATCATTCGGTACTGTCCCGTGCTCCAAATAGCCGATCAGGGGTTGCCTCCAATCCTCGTTGCCCAGGATGGCCATAACGCATGCCGGCTGGGAAACTTCTTGCTGAATGACCGATCTGTGGTTCGTGGTTCCTTTGGTGCTGGCTAACTTGGATAGTATGTCGGCCCTGACGTTCTCTTCCCTTGGAATATGGGCGATCACCACCTCTTCAAATTCTGCCATGATTTCCTTGACTTTTACCAGGTATTTGGCCAATAGGGATCCTTTAGTTTGGTATCTACCCTCAATCTGATGGGCGACGAGTTGAGAATCGGTAAAAACGTTCACTCTAGTGGCCCCCTGCTCTTTTGCTTGTAGTAACCCGGCGATTAACGCTTCGTACTCCGCCTAATTGTTAGAAGTTGGGAAGTTGAGCTGCAAAGATTGCTCTAGGAATACCCCTTCTGGGTTCTCCACGATGACCCCGGCTCCGCTCCCCTTGGCGTTGGACGATCCGTCGACGTACACTTTCCACATCCGATCAGACTGACCGGACGGCGTCGGTGTCAGTTCCACAACGAAATCGGCCAGGGCTTGAGACTTGATAGCCTGGCGCGCTTCATACCGGATGTCATACTCAGATAACTGGATCGCCCAATTCATCATCCTCCCGGCCAAATCTGGTTTATGCAAAACCTGTCGGATCGGTTGGTTTGTTCGGACGATTATCGCATGGCTTTGGAAGTACGGGCGGAGTCGTTTGGCCGCTGTAAGTAGGGCGAAGGCCACCTTTTCCAGTTTCTGGTACCTGAGTTCTGCATCTTTCAAGACCCGGCTGATGAAATATATCGGATGCTGGGTCTTGCCTTCTTCCCTTACTAGCACTGCACTGATGGCTTCGTTGCCGACCGACAAGTATAATACGAGCGTTTCACCTGGCTCGGGTTTTGATAATACTAGGGGCGTGGTTAAGCACATCTTGATCTTCTGGAGGGCCTCCTCGCACATCGGACTTCGCCCCATCTTCGCTTCTTTCTTTAGCAGTTTAAAGAAAGGTAGGGCTTTTTCTGCCGACTTGGGCAGAAATCGGGTTAGGGCCGCCATCCTTCCTGTTAACTGCTGTACTTCCTTTTTGCTAGTCGGGAGCCGCATATCTAAAATGGCCTTACATTTGTCCGGATTTGCTTCTATCCCACGGTGAGTCAACATAAACCCCAGGAATTTCCCTGCTCTGACTCCAAACGCACATTTTAGTGGGTTGAGACGTATGCCGTGCTGTCTTAGTTTCTGAAATGTCTCCTGTAGATCCTGAACATGATCTCCGGTTGCCGACGTTTTGGTGATCATATCGTCGATATATACTTCAATGTTTCGTCCGATCTGGTTGGAGAAGACCCTGTTCATCATCCGTTAGTATGTAGCTCCCGCATTTTTTAAGCCGAAAAGCATGACTTCGTAGCAATAATTTGCGCTGATTCCCCTAAACGCAGTCTTCTCCTTGTCGGACGGATGCATAGGAATTTGATTGTATCCGGAGTAGGCATCCATGAACGACAACCAAAGGTATCCTGCCGAATTATCCACCAATTGATCGATATTCGGCATCGGGTATGCGTCCTTCGGGCAGACTTTATTTAGGTCGGTGTAGTCGACGCACACTCTCCATTTCCCGTTCGATTTCTTTACCATGACGACGTTGGAGATCCAGGTTGTGTACTGGATTTCTCTTATAAAGCCGGCCCCAATTAACTCGCCGATGTGCGTTTCTAAGGCGTGTCTCCTGTCCGGGCCGAGCTTTCTGCTTTTTTGCTCCACCGTCCTGGATCCCGGGTGTACTGCTAGCCTGTGGTAGCAGAAAGTTGGATCGATTCCTGGGATCTGTGACGCCTTCCAGGCAAAGACGTCCTGGTTCTCCTTCAAGCATTGAACTAGTCGTTCTCTGAATATGGCGTCCCCCTGCTTGCCTATTTTAGTAATCTGCTCGGGGTGTGGACCGATCTGGACGTCCACAAGCTCATCGGCTGGCTCTGGTCTCCAGTCCTCCGCGTCTCGCAGGTCTAATTCGATCATGTTGACTGGTTTCTTTACGTCGCCCTTTGGGGGACCTCCGTTGGTTCCCCTTTCCGGAGGCATGGTGGAGAGGATGGACCGGTTTGTGATTTTCTCATAGTGTTGTAGTAGCATTGCCGCGATTCCTTCTGGTCTCCGCTAATAGTAATGACTTCGCCCCGATGGCCGATCATTCTCATCTTCTGGTGCTTAGTGGAGACCATGATGTCCCACTTGTGTAACGTCGGCCTTCCCAGGATGATGTTGTATTGGGATGGGAAATCGTCCACCGTGAAGGCCACCCTTTCCGATTTGAACCCATCCTTTGTCCCTAGAGTGAGCTGAAGGTCGATCACTCCCTTCAAGCTAGTGGGTGAGCCGTTGAACCCGTAGAGCATGGTCTGGCAAGGCTTTAGGTCTTCGTCTTTCAGGTTCATTCTTCTAAACGCATCTAGGCTGATGATGTTGGCCGAGCTGCCATTGTCGACGTAAATTCTTCTGACTCGAAAGTTGGCCACGGTTCCGGTTATGACCAAACCGTCCTCGTGCCCTGGTACCACACCCTCCATGTCTTCGTCAGTGAAATATATTAACGGAGTTCCGGTCTTCTTGATTCCCTCCTTCAGCCTTCCCTTGAATTGCGGTTTCTCCCTTACTGCCATTACTTCCCTCAGATATTTCTTCCTTTGGTTTGCTGAATCGCCTCCTCCACCTGGCCCCCCTGTGATGACATTGCATTCGAATTCCGGCTCGGGGAATTCCTCCCTTTTGGTTTTCTTATCCTGCCTGCTTTCTGGTGCTGCTTTTCTCTTATTCTGTCGTCCCTGGGTCTGGATAACATACTGTCGTAGTTTGCCTTCACGTATGAACTTTTCTATGGCGTCCCGAAGCTCCCAACATTGATCGGTCGTATGTCCGGGGCCGCTGTGGAAGTCACAGTATCGGGAATAGTCTACTCCTTCCCTTTTTATCAGCGGTGGAGGTCGGTCTACTTTCCTCATGTCGGTGAATGCTACTTCCTACCATATCTGCCCCCGTGGGGCTGTTAGTGGTGTGTATTTATCATATTTCAACTCGTACCTTCCGGTTCTAGGCGGGGGATCGGCATTCATCCGTACTGGTCGGTGGCCATGCGTAGTGGTCGGTTGCCGATTGCTCTGTCCCGTCGGTTGTTTTTCGTGGCGTCGGCCTCTGGGCGATGGAGGTCTCCTTCCCTCTTTCGGCACCGAGTTTGCTATCTCCATCTGCTCTAGCTCAAGATATTTCTTGGACCGCATCCTGAATTCGTTTAGGGATTTCACTGGGTCCTTGTATATTGACTTTGCGAAACGGGACGCGCCGTTGAGACCTGCAGAGACCAGGTGGACGTGCACTTTTTCTTCTAGTCCCTGAACTTGTAATGCCGCTTCCTTGAATCGGTCCAAATAGCTCTGCAGTGTCTCGCCTGCCCCCTGTCTGATCTTCCCTAGGGCGAACTGGGATTTCGGCTGTCTTTTGCTCGTCGTGAAATTCAGCAGGAATTTCTGTCCAAAGTCTTCAAAGTTATGTATAGATCGGGGAGGTAGTGAGTGGAACCATACCTGGGCTGCTCCTGTCAGTGTGGTAGCAAAAATTCTCGATATGATCGGTTCGTCGATGCCCCGTATGCACATCTGCATATCGAACTCGTCGATGTGTATTTGTGGGTCCTGGCTCCCATCATATTTTGATAAGAACGATCCGTCAAAGTCCTCTAGGTACTGGGCGTTGACTATCTGGTCAGCAAACGGGCTGTTGTTCTGGTGGCCCCTACGGTATTTCCTTTGGTAGGTTCCTCTGCTCGGCCCTATTCTTGCTTGTTTGTCCGAAGTCGGGTTTGGTGCGACGGCCGAGTGTACTAGCCGTGCCTCAGGGGGCGTTCTTTCTCGTTCCACTCTATCTTCATTTCTTGCTCCATCGGTGTGAGCCGACGGCACTGATTTCGGTCTCTAGGTGATTCGGGGATGTCCCGACCGTTGGTTTTGTTGGCCTCCTGGCGTCTCTCTTCCTCCCTCCGTCTGTCGTCTCGTTCTTCGAACTGGGCGGTGATGCGTTGGATATCCTCCTGCCGCTGGAGTTCATATCGTTTCTCCAAGTTCTCCATTCTGGTAAGCAGGGTCTGGAGAGCGCTTTGTATGAAACGCTGGGAAGCATCGTGTTGCACCTCTTGGGGTGGACTACCTGGAGGCAGCAAGTCTGGTCCCATGGGGGATGAATTTGTGTGTGAAAGGGCGTCTTCCACCACCACGTTTTCTCGTCGATCCCCCTGGGTGGCTCTCCATTCCTCTCTGCGTGGTGTCTTCTGGTGTTAGCCATTGATGGTAGGTGGGAATCGAAGTTTATCGTCCCCACAGACGGCGCCAATGTTCTGTTATGTGATAACAGGGATGTTCGGCGATGTCGTCGGTGGTATTGTTGTAGGACCTGACTCTTCCCGGCTGGTCTATGGTGGTGAGACCAGCGACAGAAGACAAGATCACACCGACACTGGGGCAGTTGGGGTGCTGTGTGTGCCGTGTGAAATGAAGGAAAAGGGTCGGGATAATCAGTGTGTACCTTTCACCACTGTAAATCTTCGCCTTATAAGGCTTCGTCTGGGCCTGGAGCAGAGCTTTCCGCCTCCGGGATGGTAGCCGCAGAATCCTCCTCCATCATACCTGAGCCGAGGATCTGGGAATGTTGGCCGGTAATTGCTCGTTCATCATTAACGGGGGAATCCATGATTGGCGGGATTCGTTAGGTGGTAGGATACGTATCCACAACAAATTTATTTTTCATCCAAATACTGGTTAATTATAATCAGTGTCGACATTGATTAAGAGTGTGGGTGAACAACGGTGTTTGGCGTCGGCATTGTTGCTTCTGAGGTAGAGCCCCTCGCAACTACTTAAGAAGAATGTTGCTTCTCTTGAAGCAAATTTTCGACGAGGACAGCAGGAAAGATCGAAAGAAGGCAGGAAAGATTAAGTTTAGAATTAGGAAAATTATAAATTAGTTAGGAATTAAAGTTTGTTTTTAAAATAAATTAAATTAAAAATAAAAATATCAAATATGTAAAAAGATCCTTAAGTTTTAATTATAAAAAAACAAAAAAACTAATTTAATCATTGACAAAATAAGTGATATAATATTATATAATTAGATAATACATAACACTTGTGAGACTTATTTTAAAGTTACACTGAAATAACGATCATTTTTAGATGATCTTGGAGTATACAATGCTCTATTATATTTTTGGAATTATATTTTGAAATTAGTTTATTTATTTATTTATTTTGAAACTATTAATTATTTTGATGGAAGATAGATTATATTGAAATGAGTTCAAAGAATAAATGAGAGAGATTATTGTTTTTTCAAAGAATAAATAAAGGAGTAACTAGCTCATCAAAATTGGTTAAAAATGATAACTAATGAGCCTTGACCTATTCAAGTTTGCACATGTTAAGAAATCATTATTCGTTTACCATGTTATAGTGAAGATATGAGAAGATATACTCTTTTCAGTCTAAAATATAAAGAAAAAAAATTGATTCACGTTAATTAAAAAATTAATTAATCATATTTAATTACATTAATCTCAATTTAAAACTATGTTTTTTCTCAACTTACCTTTTGTTAAAACTTGGTACTACGAATAAAAATGAGTCATTAGAACTAAAATTTCAGTTGAATGAAGGATATTTTAAAAATAATAACATTAAATGAAATTACTTAAATTTTTCTTATATTAAAGAATAAGAAAATAGTATTATTTTTAATATTTGTGACCGGTGGAGTAAGAATATCCAAATAAATAACGAAGTTCATGACAGTTAACAATTGAAAAATATAAGAGATTGAAAATTTCATATCCACCAATAAAGTTACACTTTACATTTAAATTTGTAGTTCATGACTAAGTTCATTCCAACACTTCTCCTAAAAGGTCTTTTACTGGCAATTCTCGAGAAACAAAATCTCATCTAAGACTAAGAAACATGAAAAAAGAAAAAGTGATGGAAGATGATACAAAAATGGGTGATATTGCTAATACTTTTTATAATAGTTGAGGTGTTTGAAATGATCACTGTAGAGTTTATCAAACAAAATAAGAGAGTGCTAGTGTTGAAGATATTTGGGCACAACAAGAACTAGGAAGACATAGGTGTTGAACTAGAAAGCATGCCTCGTTAAGCATGCACCTTGTTCAAAACCCTTGTACTTTGAAAACTTATAATGAAGTTCCTTTTCATAGGCGCGAGGAAATGTCACATCAAATTGTTTTAGGGTATTCCCCTGGTTGTGAGGCTCTTGAATTTTATGGTAACGTATTGTTAACATTCAAATTTTGCTGAAAATTTTAGTTGTTGAGGATTCAGAAGAATGATTATTGGTGAAATTCGGTTAACTTTTATGTCAGTTGAATGAGGTGAACACTAGTCTGGTTGAATATAAAATTGACCACTTATAATATTAGTCAAACAAAAAGGTTAGTAAAACATGAACAAAATCAATATGACTATCTACAACGTTAGTCAAATCGTAGAATTCGACTAATATTATTGTTAGTTGAATGAGAAGTAGGCCAATTCAATTGAATGCACAACTAACTAATCTGCAAATTAAAACTCGTTGGATATGAACACAACTACAAAAAAGAATTTAAAGACGGTTATAACACCTTTTTTACAACGATTTTGAATCGCCTTTGAAGCCATCGTCGTGGAAAGTCAACACTTTCCACAATGATTTTTTTACTTAGAATCTCGGATTTTACATCGGTTTTCATAGAAACCGTCTTAGAATTTTTAAAAAAATGTAAAAAAATAATAATTGAGGATTTGAAGATGATTTCGTAAAAAATTGTCGTAGAGAGTGACTTTCTAAGACAGTTTTATAAAGAATTGTGTTAGAAAGAGACTTTCTAACATGATTTTTCATAGAACCGACTTAGAAAATAGCATTTTTGAAAAGTTAACACAAAATTAAAGAGTGAAAGTGCAATCCATCTCTTTCCAGCGTAGGTAAAGAAAAGTACCTAGAAAACAAATCAAAGGCATATATATGTACACACACACACACATATAGAATATTGAATTATTGATATAAGCAACAAGAATGAACCTTAATAACTAAACATGGGGACCTAAGCCATCAAATTTTCATGGAAGATAAAATACAAGTTAGGAAACTACATGCTAGCTTCCAACAAGGAAAAAAGGATACATCTAAACAAAGGTCACAAGGCATAAAATTAGAGCTTTGCTCACATTATTAAGGAGTCAAGAAGTCTTGAGGAAGTATCAACATCACAAAATATGGAAGTGTCAAAACAATTATATATGTATTGACAAAATAAGATGCATGAAATTTCATATTTCAGTTGTCTATTAACAGTTAATCTAACCACTAATACCTAGATATTTTTGTAAGATAATAAATTTTAAGTACCCTTTTACCAAAATAATATTTACTACAAAAAAATTATTAAGAAAATCAGGCTCCAAACGAACCTCACCAGTACCCTTTTCAATATCTAATATCTTTGCCTAAAAACCACCACAAACAAAAATTGCCACTACAATATGTTGATTAGATATGTAAAGAAAAGTTTATGAGCACCTCAGAGAGACAGAGAGATAGTAACTTTAGATGAATCAATTAATGTTGAACATTTTTTTACTAAAATAGAATAAAAGACACCTAAAATACGATGATTTTACATGATAAACCAACATTCTACTTCAATTTATAAAGCCTAGACAGTTAGGAATGACCAATGTTCAAAATATATGACATGACAACTTTGGATTGGAGTCTAAATCTATTAGGCTACATAGCATAAATACAACTCAACTCAGCAGTGAACAGAGAGCAAGAGAGTCTACTCGAAGTATGAGAGAGATTGGCAAAAGAACCAAAAGGGTGTTTTTTTTAAAAATATTTACCGATAAGGTGCGTTTTCAAAACTATTTCCAAATATGGTGCAAGGGGGGGGCCTATATTTACAAATCTGGTGCACTGCAACATGCCTGA
>PYAF01001267.1:24874-40618 GCA_007407185.1 Glycine tomentella
CTAGGTAAATACGCATAAATTTCTTTACGCGTTAAACGTTATTTTGGAAAAATTTTAACCACTTTAACTTGAATTTTGATTCATGTTATCACTGTTTTTCCGAAAAACAAATATAAAATGCTAGCACGAAATTTTTAACAAATCAACAAATACAAATATTTTTTTAGAAATAATTACGGTAGAAAAGGGGTTGTTTCACTATTAGTGCCTAACTCACCAGTTATTCGTCATGGCCAAATCCAACATATCAATGCATATTCACCATTTATTTGGCCTCATGAATGATTCTTATTAATGCACTTGGGTTCCTTTCTATCTCAGAACCCCTTATCCACTCACTCTTCTTCCTACACATACCACTCTCAGGGTTACAACCCAACTTCATCAGAAATCCAGTTTTAATATCTCATATTCCTCAGAACAACCTCCTGATCATACTTTTCTAAAGAACCTAAGCCTGATTCCAGTCCTAACCCAAATGGGTTATTATTCACCCCATTACCCAAATCACAAATTAAACGGTAAAAGCTTGAGTTCTTACCTCAAAATCGTTGAGGAAGGCCCAATGACTATCTCTCCCAGTCACAGCATTCGTGGGTTGCCTCTTTTCCTCTCTGAACTCAGCTTTTCTAAGGTTTTCTCAGGAAATGGGTTTCCTCTCAATCTTTGAATGGAATTTGGCCCACTCAAGGCTCTAATCATGTTTATTGGTGATTAGGAGGTGTTTAGGTGAGGTGTGATGAAGTTATGAAGCTCCCAAGCTCATCCATGGCAGCCTGGGTCAGAGGAAGAAGAGAAACAGTGGATTTTTCTCTCCAAAATCGCTAAATCCCTTTATATAGGGTGTCTGCCAGAGGTCTGGCGCTAACCGCGCCAATATGTCGGTGTATGTGGGGCCAACAGCGCCAACCTCGCGCCATCAGCACGGCAAAGTAGAAACCTTGGCGCCATCCGCGCCACCCCGGCGCTCTTGGCGCCAAACTCCAGAAGCAGTGGTGCCCTCAGCGCCACTTCCGCACCATCAACGCGGAATCCAGAAACAATGGCGCTACCAGTGCGAACCCTAGCGCTACCCGCGCCGCACCTCCAACATGATTTTTCTCATGAAGGGCTCTGGCGCTAACCGCGCGGCACCTAGCGTTGATCGCGCCAGAGCTGGGTATTATACTTGATGTTACAAACATTTTTCTACATTACCAATTGTGTATGGATGCTGATGCACTTTTGAAGAATTCAGTGGATACACTTTTGAAGATTAATAATTAATAATATTTCATATTTTTAAATATAAGATAAGTATGTAACCAAAAAAATATAAGTTAAGAAATGTCTTTCATAATAAAATTATCAATTTTTTAGAGAAATAATAAAATTATCAATTAAAAAACCAAAATGCAAACGTTTGGAACTTACAGTTTAAAAATTAGTGTGGAAAAAAAAAATTTACTAATGATATGCAAACAATTTATAGATGAAAGTCATACTCGGATTTAATGGATATGAAAAAGTATAAGTAATGATTAAATTTTTTTACCTATCCAAATATATAATAAGAAACTGTAGGAAAAATTTTAAGTCCAGGTATATCACCGCATCCAAAACCAAATCTCCACATGTACACATACATATTATATATTTGTGATTTTATTTCTTTAAGATGAGGGAATCGTACTTTATATTATTTAATGCAATAATGGGTGAAAACAGACACGTGATTTATTAAAATTTTTATGACATATTTTAATTAATTTAATATTAGGTTAGAGTTATTAATTAAATAAAATAATTCAAAATACTAATAAAAAAATTATTAAAAAAAACATAAAAAGTCAATTTAGGCCTTAAAAACTTATCTATATCGGGTAAATATTCGATCCTACATTCAGTTATAATTATTAATCAGAAAATTCACTGTTAAAATTTTAATTTGGTAATTTAGTATATGTGTAAGGGTCTGTTTGGGTAAGTTTTTTTAGAAGCACTTCTAAAAGAAAAAAATAAGATGAGATTTTTCATAAACAAAAATAAACTTTCCATTAGTTAATTTTTAGAAACTCACCAAGATAACTTCTCTAAAAAATGAGATGATATATAAATGAGTTAATGGAAAACTTATTTTAGCTTATGAAAAAGCTCATTTCATTTTTTTCTTCTGCTACAAGTGTTTCTAAACAAACTTACATCCAAAGAGACCCTAAATCTTTTATAGATAGATATTGCTTTGGATGAAACGTTACGTCTTCAAGAGAAAGGGCCTTCTGAACAGGATGCCATAACTTGAAATTGAGCAACGAGCTCATGAGAATGGACTGCAGGTTAGTTGGTCTCTTGAAGTTTGTCTTGTTAGCATCGTAGCCTTTTACTATGCAGTCCATTATCTTGAAGTTATTATTGAATTGAGTAATGATAATTGTACAAATTACATTGAATTATCCTTTCATTTGATAGTGGCCAATGTTGGTGTTCAAAATGAGTTGGAGCTATTGTTATAATCATTAATCAGTTTGGGCTGTTATATGAGATTTCAAATTTCTCAGTTAATCACTATTGTTTTGACATACAAGCGTGAGATTTATATATCTATTTAGCGTGATATGTATTATTTTGTTATGAATAGAAATGCCTAATTTGACTTCATAGTTGCAAAATTAAAGTCGAATATCTATTTTCTTTGAATCAAATTTAAAAAAGATATATCATTTTACATTTTTGCTTGTGGAATTTTCTTTACAACATTGAATTTTCTCTAATATAGGAGTCTTGCCTATGTTCTAATCATTATTGCTAAGACCTTTCGCTATTGTCTCTAATATAGGAGTCTTGCTGATGTTGTATGATACTTATAACATCGGTTTTTTCATAATTGATATCATTATTGCTTTTTTTTTGTCTATTTGCTACTATACTACATCGGTTCTTCCAAAATGGATATCATATGGTACTTACAACATTGATTTTTTTAAAATCGGTATTGTATAGTGGATTTCAACATTGATTTTTATAATTGATGTTAAAAATGACCTACTTTTAACAACAGTCATTTCAACATCGATTCAAAACCAATGTTTAATGTAAAAAAAAAAAAAATCGATGTTAATTACCAATTTTGTAATAGTGTATATTTGATGGATAGTGTTGGTCTTGAAATGGAGAGAGACTTCCCTCACCTCTCCTCGCCTAAAATAAATATAACTTGATTCTTACATTCATTTTCATGTATGTACAAAAACATTATGTGCAAATGGATATTATGTTGTTTCATTAATTCTAATAATGGAATCATTATTAAACTATAAACTAATTAATTGGTTCTTCTACTTGACTATTGTGGTCAAAATATTACATTAATCTTGTGTTATTGATGAATTTTGTTTCTCGAACATTCAATATATATATATATATATATATATATATATATATATATATATCCAATAAGAATAGTCATTTTATTCTCATAATCTACCTTGATTATGGGTTTGAATTATAATATTGGAAGGCATTGATGTAACTCAAACTGGTTGTACTCAGTTGTTTTGTTTGAGCAATGTGTATGAGTTGTTGTAAGTCCCTTAGTACTTGAGTTCGATTCCTATAGATCAAAACAAAAAGTGAATCTATTTGTTCTTAAATTCTTAAATAGTTATTGAAATTCTCCAAGTTCTGTTGACTAGCAAGAAATATATTACTATCAAATTGCTTTTCAAAAAAAAAATATTACTATCAAATTATATATTCTGGATACATGATTTAGTGATCCATTTTATTGTTAATATTCCATAATCTATATGTGCAAGGTATTTGTCTATAAATATGCCATGTAAGTTTGTGTTTATTCCATTTTCAACTGAATTTACCACAAATATATAGTTAGTGATGCCCCTTTTTGAGAGATGTATCATTCCTATTCTGATTGAGCCATTGTATGCAAGTTTTTCATGTGATATTTTAAGAATGCTTCTAAAAGTCTTCTCCTTTGGAACTTGAGTTGTATGAGTGAAAGTAAAGCAAAATAGAATATTACAAAATTTAATGCTTAGACAGGAAACCTCACTTCTTAAGTATATTTTCCCTTTATTCTTCTCATTTTCTTTTTCTTGGATCCAAAAGCTTCTTATTATTCTTAGTCATATTTCTTTCACAACTATAAATTTGAAATTCTCAATTATAGGAATGGTGTTATCAATTATTAGATGCTAAATTGATAGATTTTATCAGGTGGATCCTAGATGACATTCAGTTGATTTACAATTTGTGCAGTCAATACATGGCTTCTTTGCAGATAAATAGAAGAATCTGTTTATCTATGCACCGCAAATCCATTACCAAAAACATGAACAAATATATAATAGCTGCTACATGAACAATTTGCAGATAACTTTTCAAGTATTAGTTTTTTCTTTACTCCATTCAATGGTGTTAAATAATTTTAAGCAATATTTTCTTTTATTTTTGGCTTGAGTTTCAGATAGGAAGTAATATATGAAATCAAGACAAAGAAAGGATTGCCCTGCTAGATATGAAAGAGAAGTGACAATGTAAGCCTTATGCCACTGACTGTCCAATTTCTAGGCAGTTTTTTAAATTGATCTTATGTTCATTGTCTTGGTATCACAGGTTTGTTTCATCAGGTTTAGTTGATAAATTATTTGGCCGACATAGAGTATATATTGCTATCGTACTCTTTTCCATGTTAATTTTCCCTCAGCTTGGTCTGTCAAAAAGATGTTAGTTATATTTTTTTTTCTCTTGAAGTTGTAATAACTAATGTATAACTCATTTAATATTCAAATGTGGAGTAAAAATCTATACATTTTTTTGCATTAATTAATTGGGGATAATTGCATAAATAATTATGCATGTTACTGTCATAAATAATTGTGCACAAATAATTGTATTCTTACGCTGAAGCTTTGGATTGGAATTTGTGAGTAGTAATAATTGACACAAATTGCGTTTAGTGCTCATAGACTCGTACTGTTTCAATTTTTAATAAACTTCACATCCTCATAAATTTGGCTGATTGGGAAGAAGTAGAACTTGTTTCAATTTGTTTATAAATGCACGATAGAGAAGTGATACTAATATATTATTTATCACACTCTTTTAAACACATTTTTTATTATGGACTGAAATTTATCTGAAATCACAACTTAATGGGTTTCACTTCTTAATTAATGAGTCTTATTCATTTTTCAATAAATTTTAAACAATGATAGAATGTTAAAAATAAAGTGTTAAAGAGCATGATATTAACATTCCTCTCTAATATTGATAGGATAAGGTTACATTGCAATCGGAGCAGTATCTAGAGTGAAATTTCATGTGTATTATAAATACCGAGAAATGGTCCTCAAATAGAGGATGAAAACAATAAAGGTCAGAACATAAAGTAATAAACATTGATTGATGTGCTGGCAATGGGTCATATTACGGATTGAACTCCTCTAATGTGAGAAAACAAGAATATATTCGCCATTATCCATTGATTTAAATTAAAGCATCTCGTAAATTTAATCTATTTATGAGAAATATAATCTTGTATTTATGGTTGTACGTGCCTGTGGCAACCTGTGCACATTAAAGGAGGAATCAATAAGTTGGCTAAACTTGTCTTCCCCTGTCTATTTTCTAAGACACTGAATTTCATATTGTTTTGATTGTGTAAATAAACATGATATAAGTAGTTGTATCCTGTTCATAAATTTTTTTTAAAAAAAAATGATAGGAAGTCAGAAGATCTATTCAGATTTGCTCCCCATGCATAATGATACTTAAGTCTTTTCAATGATGAATTCGTTCATTGTGAATGATTAAGCCAAAATGACTAGTGATGTGTCTCCTCTACCTACTTATATATGCTTTGTCATTTTCATGCTGCAAGGTACCCATTAGGTGGTAGCAGATCTGCAATATAGGACTCTAGCTATTATTCCAATTCCTTGGCCCCCTTCTGCCACTGTCCTCTTGCCCCACTCTTTCCTCTCTCCAGCTGTTGTTTCCTCTTTTGCTCCATCTTGCCTTTAGGGCATGTGCAAATTTCACACCGTGAAAAACTATTACATTCACAATTGAGTCAAATATTTTTTGCCACATTAACATTTTGATTGATGTGTCAAAGAGTGGTTCAATACTTCTTCACTTTCTATTATCTTTTTTATACCTAAATCAACAATTCATATGGTTTTTAGTTTCTCAAATAAACTATTTCTAATATATAAATCCTGAATCACAAGCTATTGCATTGAAAATTAAGCTCACATTTTTGTGCATAGTGATTCAATACTTCAATTTCTCACTTTCTTTGAACCACTTTATCATATATTTTGCCACAATGACAGGATAAAATAGTGTAAAATACGTATCACAAATATACTTTCGCATATTTAATTGAAAACAAGTTGTACATCACATTGATAGTATAAAATAGTTTTATATTATCATCTAATTACAAACTACTATATATGATTATATTGTTAGTTTTTATAATAATTTATTAAAAGTCATACCACCAAGCTTATGAAAAACCATTAATATTTGCCACTTTTTTTATTATATTATATATAAACTTATTATTTTTGCTACCAGACATTATTTTCTAGGTATGTACTTTGGATGTTTAAAACTTATATAATAATGTTTTATTTATAGTTTTTAGTAATGTAAAGTTATGATATTAAGTTTCTTTAATATTACTTGTATATATTATCTAATTCTTATTCATACCGATTTAGGGGTGGGTATGGATTGGATTTTTAAGAATCCAATCCATATACAATCTATATCTATTTAAATGGATTGAATTTTAAATCTATATCCATATTTTTTAAAAAAACAAATTAGATTCAAGATCCAATCCATTTAAATGGATATGGATTTGGTTATATCCAATTTACATCCACTTAAATGTTATAAGGATTTTTTTTTTTACAAATTTTGGTTATTAAATGCTAAAAAGTGAAAACCTAGTGCCTGTCTAAGAGCTATTTTTAATCGACCTTGGTCAATACTATTTTTTATCCATCTTGGTTAGTGTATATTTGGCCTACCTCAATCAGGACAATTTCGACAGATATCGGTCCAGACATTTTTAGACTGACATCAACCAAGACTATTTTTTTTGCTAACATTAGTCAATGCATTTTCAGTCGACATTGGTCAAGGATGTTTTTGGCTGATCTTAGGTAGGGTTACTTTTTGATTGAGGTCGGCTAGGATTTTTAGTTAGTGCATTTTTTGGCCGACATTGACTAGGGGTTTTCCAATCACGATCGTGACAAATTTTTTGCCAACATTAGTTAGGATTTTTGTGGCTAACGTCGATAAGGTTTTTTTTGCCGATGTCGGTCGTTGATATTTTTTTGCCAACATTCGTCAGAACTATTGCTTGGTCGACGCTAGTGATAGAGTGCTTTTAGTTAAATATTTTTTTATACTTCTTAGCTTATTTGACCTCTCTTGGACCTTTATTTTCCTATTCTAATTCAGTTTTTGGCCTAGGCAAGTAAGTGGGCTTAATTGCTAATTGTTGCGTATTTTCGGATTTTTGCTCACTTGACGTATCTGACTTGTGTAGGACCTATAGAGTGCTACCAATCTCCAAATGGATTGTTCTAGGAGTCCCTGGAAAGATAACAAAAAGATCTACAAGTTTGCTAGAAATAGCCCAAGGCCAATTCTATCATTTTGAGGGTCAATTTGAGTTTCTAAGTTAGCACCTCTGCACTTGTAATTTTGGACTATGAATTTGATTCTCATGGTTGTAAATAGTAAATAATTAGATTGTTGGGTTTGTTTATGTCCCATTCTATTTTCAGAACTTAGTCACTAATATATTAGTGAATTTAGTGAAAACTTGGTCAGCACTTTTACATTCAATAAAAACAGTTTTTACTTTTCTTTCTTTTAGTTTTTAGGATCAAACTCTTGTTCTTTATTTTTTCTCATTTGTTCTTCATTGTTCTTAATCTTCTTCATTTTCATCTTGCTATTCTTTATTTTTCTATTCTCATTTCATGGGGCTTTCCTTGGTGATCATCATGGAAGGCTAAATCATTAATCAATCCAAGGATCCATTTCAAGCAAGAGAAGAATTGGAGTTCTGGTTGGTATTTCAAATTCTATTTGAATGTTCACCTTCTTCTTCAATTTCTATTATGTTTTCATGATTATGACTACATTTAGGATTGAAAGCGAGTTAGGATTATGGATTCATGTCCTAATTTCGAATGATAATCACAAGATTAATTGAATGATATTTCAGTTAGGGTTGTGACTTCAATTAATTTAGGAGTAGAGTCGATTGAACTGCTTCTATTAAGATTGAATGAATTTTCATGATAGAATCAATTTATGGGAATGCTGATGATTCGAATAGCTTGGGTTGGTGAATTGGATTGATGCTTTCTCAGCTGTTTTACTTATTCCTTGGTAATCTTGTTAAATTCTGCATTGTTCTTTAATTTTAGTTTGTGTTCTTGCATGTTTTACTTTGCGCATACCAACTGTTCGACAAAACCCCCCCTTATTATTGTCAATGATTTGAATCTAGAACCATATTGATCGTGTCTCTGAGTCGACCTAGGTTAGCTCTGTGCTACAGAATTAGCTTAGTAAAATTGTTTTTGATACGTCTCGACAAAGCAATACCAAAACTGGCGCTGTTGCCGGGGACACGGTTCATTATGTGCTAGCTTTAATTTGCTGTAAATAGTTCATAGTAGTAGTTATATATATATATATATATATATATATAAATCATTTGCATACATTCACTGCATATTGACATTCTGTTGCATAATTGCATTTTATCACATATTTGCATTGTTGCTGCTGTGCATTCTGAAGTATAGATGACGTAGTTTATGTGTGCTGTCAAAAAAAAAATAGGGAAAACAGTGAAAAACAGAGCAAAAACTAGAGTAGTAGTAGGGAGAAAGTAGTGTAGTGTAGTTGTTTTTGTAATGTCATTTTGTTGTCCCAAAATTTTTCCAACTTGTACAGTTTCACTTGAGATTTGTCTCCCAAGGTTTATCCCCCATTTTAAACAAAAACAACCCTTTAAGGGTTAGGTGTGGGTTCAAATTGGCAAATTCAAACTCTAAGTAGGAGTTTTGGACCAGTTTTTACAATTGGCGTAGGGGCATTCTGGTAATTTCGCAGCAAACTATCTCAGAATTGGCTGAAATTTTACCAGAAGGTGTAGAAAATTCATACATCAAGTTAAACCTGTTATGGAGTAACACGTTCACCAGGGGTCCAAATCGCCAAATTCCATCGTTTATGCCATTTTTTAGGCAATTTTCTAATTTCATGATTTTTAAAAATCACCAAAAAAATCAATCATGATTTTTAGACATTCAATGTTATTTTTTTAGATTTTTTCAAAAATTTTTAGGGCAGTTTTCTAATTTCTATTTCATTTCAGCATATATAGTTGGTAGTGTCCTAGTAGCATAGCTGTTTGATATTTTTGTGTTGTATGTGTTTATTGTTCCTTATGAGCTGAACTGTGTATGACTAGGTCCACATCAAGTGAATTACATTCATTTGATCCTGAGATAGATAGGACATTTCACAGATTAAACAGACATAACCTTAGGTTAGATGACTTAGATGACTTTGATAGTGTAGTTTTAGACAGTAGTGTAGTATCTTCTGACTTTGACTCTGAATCTGCTTCTACTCCTTCTACTTCTACACATCTTGATATCATGGCTGATAACAACCTAACTCTTAAGGAGTTAGCTACACCTGATATTGTTTACCAACCTTGGTGTATTCAATACCCTAAAACTGAGGTCAGTTATGAACTGAAATCTGGACTAATCCATTTGCTTCCTAAGTTTCATGGACTTGCTGGTGAGGATCCACATAAACACCTTAAGGAGTTTCATGTGGTGTGTTCCACCATGCGACCACATGATGTTCATGAGGATTATGTCTAGATGAAAGCATTTCCTTTCTCTGTGGATGGTGTTGCAAAGGATTGGTTGTACCTTCAACCAGATCCTATCACCACTTGGACAAACATGAAGAGAAGATTCTTGGAGAAATTCTTCCCTGCCTCTAGAACAGCTGTGTGCTACCTATCCTCACCATCAAATCAGTGAGCAATTACTGATTCAGTACTTTTATGAAGGATTGATGTTGATGGATAGGAGTATGATAGATGCAACTAGTGGAGGCGCTCTGATGGACAAGACCCCTCTTGCTGCAAGGCAGTTGATTTCTAACATGGCAGCCAACTATCAACAATTTGGTGCTAGAGTTACAACAACTAAGGTGATGGTTGCAAATGAAGCTTATGTCTCTATGGTTACTGATAACCAGAGATTGGAGAACAAATTGACTAAGTTGACATCCCTTGTGAGGCAGCTTGCTATTGGGAAACAACAGAATGTGATGGCAGCCAATCAACCAAGGCTCTGTGGTATTTGTTGTGCCCCTGATCATCCCACGGATGCATGCCCCACTCTCCAAGAGACAGAACAGCCTGCTGAAGTTTCTGCCATGCAACCTGGCCAGTCATTCAGACCTCAACAGCAGTATAATCTTTACTCCAACACTTATAATCCTGGTTGGAGTAGATAGTGTAGATATTTCTGATTTACTTTCTGATTTTTCTGATCTTTCTTCTGACTTTTTTGATTTTGATCTTGATTCTTGTAATTGTACCTGTGATGATTCTACTGCTGTGTGTAACGCCCGTTATGCATCCAGTTCATTAACATTGATTTATGGTCGTTAAGCGCGGGAATTATCACAGATAATGAAAATGGAAGCATTAAACAAAATAACATCATCAAACGTCAGCAACAACACCCACTGTACATCATATATGGTGAATTCTCATAATATACACTGTATACATATCAAAACAGTACATATCCTTCACAGGATACACAACTACAGGCATAAACAAAAAAAATAGAGTCAACATGCTCCTCAACACTATGCCTAATGTTCTCATAGGAACTATCCCTGCTCGGGTCTCTTGCCTTGAGATCTATCAGCCGCTCCCTGAGCATCACCTGCAAAACATAATCCCCCAACAGGGGTGAGATAACAATCTCAGTAAACTCAGGGTCCTTGGAGTTCTTTCCTCCCCCTGGTTCACTTCCATGGCATATAATATTAAAATTGACATCACACACAATCCAACCATCACGGCTCCCATAAACATATCACATGTATATCATAACACAGGTGTAACAATATAATAGATACACACATATCACATGGTCTGAGAGAGATCATCCACCCAGTGGTATAATCCTCCAAGACTTCATCCAATGCCTAAGAAAGATCATCTGAACAAGTACATTCCCTTAAGGCTTAATCCAATGCCTAAGGAATATCATCTGAACAGGTACATTCCCTTAAGATCTCATTGGATACCTATGGCAATTTTGAGGGAAGATCATTTGTGACAGGTACATTTCCAACGAAAATCCATAGTACTCTATTCTACTGGCCAGAGAAAACTCATCAATCAACAAAACAACATTACAATGTATATCATATACACTTCCAAGAACAAAGAGCTTACATGCTCTCAACGCTATACCGGCTTTCCCGGCTTCGTGGTCACAACCACCAGCAAGATCACTATCACGCCCTACACAAGGCATAAAACAATCAATCAATAATGGTCCTTAGCCGTTAGAATGAAAAGAAACGTTATTCTTTTCATTAAAACCTTCTCTATTCTCTATCTTAGGGTTATCAAAGCTAACCGCCTTATAGGTGATTCACAGACCCTCAACAGGATCTATCTTGGTCCAACCAAGACCTTAGAGTCCCCTTAGACTCTGCATAAGTTCAATTCAATATTCTAACCAGGCCATATTCCAACAATTATCCAACTTGACTAAAACAGTTATTTCAACACATTTTCACCATTTATTTAGCCTCCTGAACAACTTTTGTAAAGGCACTTAGGCTCATATCTATCATAACACCTTCCATTTCATCAACATTCTTCCTACTCATACATATCTCAAAGTCAAACCCAAACTTCATCAAAAGTCATGTTTCAAAGCTTAGTATTAATCAGAACAATCTCCTGATCATACTTTTCTAAAGAATCCAAGTCTAATTCCATCCCTAACCCAAGTTGGTCACTATTCATCCCAAGAACCATTTCATAAAACAATCGGTGAAACATGATGTTTCTTACCTCTAAACTGTCGAGGAAGGCTTGAGGATTGCTTCTCTAAGCTCTGGCGTTCTTGAATCACCTTCTATTTCCTCCAAAACTCAATTTCCAAAGTTCCCTAGTGAACGGGATTTCTCCGTTTGATGGTTCTTTCGAAGAACTGAAGCTGAAATCTAGCTCATGGAGGGGTTCTAATCAACTTTCTAGTTGGGTGTGAAGGGTTTTGGTCAATGGTTGAGTGTTTAAGAAGCTTCTCTAGTTCATCAATGGCAGAAGCAGAGAAAAGGAAGAAGGGAATGAAGCTTTGTTAAGAAAGAAAGAGAGAAGGGTTATTATACTGTGTGTAGCATTTGTGCGGAAATTTCCTCCGCACTTTCCTCAGATTGTGTTCCAAGTACAGATACAAGTTCTGAGCCTATTATCCCACTTTCCTCAGCTTCTAGTCTTCCCTTACCTTCCACTATTCAGCCCCCTTCCTTGGAGCTGAAGTCACTACCTGAGCACCTAAAGTATGCATATTTAGATGATGCTCAGAAGCTTCCAATTATCATATCTAGTAGTCTGCCACTGGAGCATGAAGAGAAGTTGATGCATGTCTTGAGAGGCCACAAAAAGGCCATTGGATGGACACTTGCTGATCTTCCTGAAATTAATCCTTCCATCTGCATGCATCGGATACTTTTGGAGGATGATTCTAGACCAGTGAGGCAACCCCAGAAGAGGCTGAATCCCACTATTCTTGATGTGATGAAGAAGGAAGTGACGAAGCTATTAGATGCAGGGATCATCTATCCCATCTCTGATAGCACTTGGGTTTCACCTATCCAAGTGGTTCATAAGAAGTCGGGTGTCACAGTTGTGAAGAATCAAGATAATGAACTGATTCCGACTAGAGTGGCCAACAGTTGGTGAGTTTGCATTGATTACAGGAGACTCAACCAGGCCACTCGCAAGGACCATTTCCCTCCGCCTTTCATTGATCAAGTTTTAGAGAGGTTGGCAGGTAAATCACATTATTGCTTTCTTGATGGTTTTTCTGGTTACATGCAAATCCATATTGCACCAGAGGATCAACATAAGACCATATTCACTTGTCCATTTGGCACATTTGCTTACCCCCGGATGCCTTTTGGCCTATGCAACGCACCTGGCACCTTCCAAAGGTGCATGGTAAGCATCTTTTCTGATTTATTAGAGAGTTGCATGGAGGTGTTTATGGATGATTTCATTGTTTATGGTTCCTCTTTTAATGCATGTTTGGATAGTCTCTCTAGAGTGCTTAACCGATGTATTAGTACTAACCTTGTTCTTAACTTTGAGAAATGCCATTTCATGGTGCATTAGGGTATAGTCCTAGGACATTTGGTCTCTAGTAGAGGTATTGAGGTCGATAAGGCCAAAATTGAGGTGATTACCTCTTTGCCTTACCCCGCTTCTGTGCGGGAAATACGTTCTTTTCTTGGACATGCAGGTTTTTATAGGAGATTCATTCAGGATTTCAGTAAGATTGCATTGCCATTGTCCAAGCTTCTCCAAAAGGACGTAGACTTTACATTTGACCAGCCTTACAAAGAGGCATTTGAGGGATTGAGGAGGAAGCTGACTACCTCTCCCATCATGCAGCCGCCAAATTGGGAGCTTCCCTTTGAACTGATGTGTGATGCCTCTAATTATGCACTTGGGGTTGTGTTGTCCCAAAGAGTTGGTAAACTATCCCATGTCATTGCTTATGCTTCACGCACTTTGGATGTAGCCCAAGTTAACTACACCACCACTGAGAATGAGCTTTTGGCTATTGTTTTTGCTTTAGATAAATTTAGATCCTACTTGCTTTGCTCCCATATCACTGTCTTTACTAACCATGCAGCTTTGAAATACCTGTTGAAGAAGCCTGATGCTAAACCTAGATTGATCAGGTGGATGCTTCTTCTTCAGGAATTTGACATTGAGATTAAGGATAGAAGTGGTGCAGAGAACTTGGTTGCTGATCACTTGAGCAGGATTGAGGGACCTCTTGAGTCCCTTCCCATTCGTGATAATTTTCCTGATGAGCACTTGATGCATTTGCATTCATCGCATGTCACACCTTGGTTTGCTGACATTGTTAATTTCCTTGTTGCATCTGTTGTTCCACCTCATGCATCTAGGTCCCAAATAGCTAAACTTAAGAGTGATGCTAAATACTATGTTTGGGATGATCCTTATTTTGGAGGTTTGGTAGTGACCAAGTGATCCGAAGGTGTGTGCCTGACCATGAAATTCATTCTATTCTTCAGTTTTGTCATGCCACACCTAACGGAGGTCATTTTGGTCCTCAGAGGACCACTAAGAGGGTATTAGACTGTGGATTCTTTTGGCCCACCTTGTTTAGAGATGCCCATCACTTTACCATCACTTGTGAGCAGTGTTAGAAAGTAGGAGGCACAATTACACATAGACATGAGATGCCTTAGCAACCCATTATTTTCTGTGAGATTTTTGATGTCTGGGGTATTGATTTTATGGGTCCATTTCCTGTTTCTCATGGCTTTTCATATATTTTGCTTGCTGTTGATTATGTTTCTAGATGGGTTGAGGCTAAGGCCACCAGAACTAATGATTCTAAAGTTGTTGTCGATTTTGTGAGTTCCAACATTTTTTGCAGGTTTGGTGTGCCTAAAGCCATTATCAGTGACCAGGGGAGCCATTTATGTAACCGGTCATTCGCATCCTTGCTTCAGAAGTATGGGGTTGTGCATAGAGTTGCTATAGCTTATCATCCCCAAACTAATGGGCAAGCAGAGGTTTTTAACAGAGAGATCAAGCAAGTGTTACAGAAGGTGGTGCAACCAAACAGGAAAGATTGGAGCAAGCTTCTTGAGGATGCTTTATGGGCTCATAGGACCGCTTACCGCACACCTTTGGGGATGTCTCCCTATAGGGTGGTTTTCGGTAAGGCATGCCACCTTCTAGTGGAGATTGAGCATTGTGCTTATTGGGCGGTAAAGAGTTGTAACATGGCATTTGATGAAGCGGGTATACAAAGAAAGCTTCAGTTGCAAGAGCTTGAGGAGATTCGTTTGGAAGCCTATGAGAACTCCAAGATTTACAAGGAGAAAGTGAAGAAATTCCATGACTCTAGAACTCTTAGAAAGGAGTTCCATAGTGGCCAAAAAGTGTTATTGTTTAATTCTCGCCTTAAGCTTATTTCCGGTAAACTTCGATCTAGATGGGATGGACCTTTTGTTATTACTAATGTTTTTTCCCATGGTGCAGTTGAGATTAAAAATGAAGCTACCGGCAAAGTCTTCAAGGTCAATGGTCACCAACTCAAAGCATTTCATGAGAGCCCTCAAGTGGAGGAAGAACTTGTGGAGGACATCTCTTTGGTCATGCCAATTTTGTGTGAAGTGTAACGCCTCTCTTTACTCACTCGTGCTTTGATTATTTTTTAATTAAAAACTCGTGTCCGCTCGGTATTAAAATTAAATTGGTTATAAATTTTCACGAAACTCTTTTTCGCTTTGCTTCAAATGATTCGTTTGTGACGTATACAGTTCTTTCTCACCATGGTTTAATTATAATAATATTAATAATATACAGTCCAG
>PYAF01001268.1:0-65966 GCA_007407185.1 Glycine tomentella
TTTTTAACTTTTTATATTTTCAGATGGCGACATCGGTTTTGATCGGGGAACCGATGTTGTGATATCACGTTAACATCGGTTTTGAAAACCGATGTTAACTTCTACATATTTAACGTCGGCTGATTCAACATCGGTTCAAAACCGATGTTGAATGTCAAAAATAACCGATGTTAAATCATGTTTTTCTAGTAGTGTAGGTGCACATTTGACGATTTTGTTAATCAATAGGAAATCCAAAATAAACAGCGTTTTTATTATTCAAGTTTCAAAGTCGGTTAAGCTTTCTAAGTCAGTTTTTTAAAATAACTGACTTTGTATCTAAGCTTTCTAAGTCGATTTTTTAAAATAACCGACTTTGTATCCAAGATTTAAAGTCGATTTTTTGATAATAACAGACTTTGTATCCAAGCTTTCTAAGTCGATTTTTTAAAATAACCGACTTTGTATCTAAGCTTTCTAAGTCGGTTTTTTAAAATAACTGACTTTGTATCCAAGATTTCAAAGTCAATTTTTTAAAATAACTGACTTTGTATCTAACATTTAAGGTCGGTTTTTTAAAATAACCAACTTTGTATCAAACATTTGAAGTCGATTTTTAAAATAACAGCCTTAGATTGTATGAATTTAAAAAAATAAAATAAAAAATCAAAGTCGGTCCTCATAAAACCGACGTTGTAGGCTTGCCTTTTTAACGACGTTACCATACAAGGTCGATTCCAAAACCGACTTTGTATGGGTGAAATAACCGACCTTAAAAGTCTTTCTTGTAGTAGTGTTCGTACTACTCTATTTTTTTAAGGAGTATAAATGGGTTTAAGTTCTCACAATTGTCCACCCAAACTAATTTTATTTCTTATATTTAAAAAATAATGATTTTGGTCATGGTAAATTTTTTATAATAAATTAGTTTTGTCTCTTTTTATAAAAATATAATTAATAAGATATTAGGGTGGGTTACAAAGTTCATTAATTATAAAAACAAATGTTAGAATTAAAGTTATTGCTTCTAAAATATAAAAAAACAGAGAAATTTAAAACACATTTTACCCTTTCTTTAAACACATGGTTGAGGGGAAAAATTCATTAAAGATTATCAGATTTTCTGACAAAAATTAATTATTGACAAAATTGATGAATACTCCATAATAATATTGCAAGTGACAAAAAAAAATACATTAATTGACCAGGTGTGTGATTCATCTCTAACTTGATATTATAAAAATTAATTAATTTCACCAAACGAGTACTAGAGGAGGTGGGGGAAAAATAAAACAACTCCCTTGTGTTCTTGGCCAACCTTTCTTTTTCTCTCCTTTTCTCTCTCTCAAGATGTTTATATATTCAGGGAATAAAACTGCGACCTGATCATGAGCTGCACGTTTGTGCTAGCTTCCTTTAATAACATCATGCAATTATATTTAGATATTTCACAGTTTTTATTCCACATCTTTCTTGAATTTTTTTTCCTCTGCCTCCTTTTTTACTTTGTTTTTTCAGTCTTCAATCTTTCTCAACAAAATCACTATCACTAACTAGATATACGTCTCTATGCGATTATATTAGTTTAAATCGTATATCAAAACCACAAATTGTTTTATGTTTTCTTATAGATGCATATGCACCCATGTAGTAATATTTAAATTTATATTCATACCAAATTACCATCAAAGACTCATTACGCCAAAAATGCGCAGAGAATGGAAACCCATCAATCATGACATTGTTTTGAAAGTTAATTTTTCGGTGCTATGCTTACAATATATATAACCTCAATTATTTTTGCAATGTCGTATATTCTACTACTTTGATGTTGGTTAATATTAATTTAAGTCCTCGATCACCCTCTATTTTGATTAATAACTATATATGATTAATTAGCACGTTGTTTGAAACCTTAAATTTTGTTAGGGCCTCCTTAAGTCATATATTCTCAAATCTTTTGTGCCTTTGCAGAATTTGCCTGAAGTTTCTTCAGAGTCTTCTTTGAATGAAAAACTCGCTCCCAAAATGTGATGGCACACATGAGAATCATTGAAGTCAGTTTCCGATGATTTGGGAATAATCTGTAATCATTGTTTGCAGATGCAGCACCATCAAGATCCACATGCAATTTATATCCTATAGGAGATTTTTGACGAAATTTCCTGGAAGTGTTTTGTCTTGAGAATCTTGATAATGCTGCATCAGCAATAAATGAAAAAAACTACATACTCTATTGTCCGAAGACTTCACACTATGCGCAGGAAAGAGGGAGGAATATTGTACATCATCTTATCCTTGCATATGCAAAGAGATTGTTTTTGGATTCGAACTCATGATCAACTAGTCACCAAAACACAACTTTACAATTGTGCCATATTAACATAAATAGATCTTCCAGTAGAGATGCTGGATCTGTTGTTATTTGCATTTGTAATGGTGGTTGAAGATATTTAACATCCTGCAACCAAGAGTGCGGTGGTTGTGCTTGTAAAATGATACAATTTCACAAAAGGGTTCTCGATTCAATTCCTGCTCATGGAACTCTATTAATTGGTTAGTTATCTTTAGATTCATTTATGAGCCTTTGCCAAGGTTTGTGTGGTAACATTGCAACATAGTAGTCTTTTCTAATAATTAAGATTTCAGAACTTTTGGAAAAATGTATCACGTTTTCATATGTTGATCTTTTGGGAAGTATTTACTCAAGGTGCTGATATGCAGAAAACTGAATAACATGAAATAAAACAGAAGAAACTAGCTAGCTCTCCAACAGTATGGAGTAATTGAGAAAAAAATTGCAATCATCTGGATTTTATCTCTGACATAAGATAACGTGTTTCAATGAGTGTTCTCAATAAACTTTGTAGTTTGTACCGGTGTTGGGAGACCTCTTGTACTCTTTAAATAAACTTTCTTGGCCGATAAAAGATAATGGGTGTTCTTCCATGCTCCTCAGCTAAGCATTTAGGTAACACTCCTATGTACTTATTAATTTTTATCAAAATGATTTTAAAATTAATAAGGGGCATCCTACGTAACCAATCAAACAGCACGTACGAAAGAAAATTTTTATTTCTAATTTTGTAAAAGGTTTTTCCTGATTCTGATGGCTCTTAGTATCCATTGTTAGGGTTTTGAAAAAGATAAATCTAAGAAGTTAATAATATTTGTATATGATTGTAATTAAAGTCTATGTGAATATAAATATGATTAAAAAAAAAAAAACCCTCATCCTTCATAGGATGAAATTGTATGATTTTTTCTCTCTCTCAATTTGGGATATCTTCAACCGGGACTCAAGACTAATCTTCTAAGATACTGATAACTGAGTAACTAAATTCTCTCAATAAATAATTTTTCATATACACAAACTTGAGATCGAATCTTTAATCACATATTTAAAAAATAAGGTTATTTGTCGGTTGTATTGCGCCATATTACATGGTAAAATGTATAGATTTTAGTACATTAAATTTATCATATATTTGTTATTAGTTTTTATCTATTTATTCTATCCTATATGACAAGATTGAAGAAGTCTTTATTTGTGAAGAAAATAATGCATGTTAAAGCATATGGACCTTCTAGACTTAATTCTAATGCTGTATGGTTTAATCACGGCTATGTCATAGTTGTGCTTAACATCAACGGCTGCTGGAATGTATGACACAACCAAGTTATTTACTAGCATGGCCGTTGCAACTGTCTAAACCATTTTTTCCCATTTTTACCAATTCCTTTGCTACCTAAGGCCATTTGCTTGACCTAGGACAGAACTTTTACGCGCACTTATTGAAGATTTTTCATGGGAATGTTGGCTAAGTATTCTTGTTGAACACAAAACAAGGAGTGAAACACAAATATTGAAGAGCATTTACATCTAGAAAAGGGGGTTTTAATATCCTTTATATTTGACATTATTGAATATATTTTAGTTGATAGATTGAATAGTGACGTCCCTCCACAATTGTTTAACAGAATTATAGGGCATATTCTAAGTTTTAAAGTGTTTGAGTGATCAAACTGCAAATTTTAACTACTATGTGAATATTTTATATTAACAAACCTTAAGTTGTTTATCTTTTTCTTAACTAGTTCGATCTTTAAAACAGTGGGTGTCGATATATATAGAAAAAGAATATTAATAGTACATGGCCATTATTAATTGTTGATACATACATATATTCATAAGATGTGTAACTATTCACCAAAAAACGTGTGTATCTACTAAGAAAATAAACGGTTACAGAAAATTGGGTAATCATACAATTAAACACAAGTGAAGTCATTTTCCAAATCTTATTCTTTGCCCGTTTAATTGCTTTTAATTTTCTTTGCAAACATTGATTTGCTCTCTACCTCTCTTTGACACACAGGATGTACGTTTCAGATATTGGCCCAAATTTTATTTTTCATTATTTTGACTTTTGATGACGTAGGACTCTACCAGGTGGCTACCACTGCAAAATCTACGCTAATTAACTTGCCTTTCACCACCAGTCGCGTGAATCGATAAGTAAGGGATTATTCTAACTTAAAGAAGAAGTAGCTTCAAGTTTGGATCCTAGGTTTACAACATTGTTAAATACTCAGTGAAGAACTTTTTCGCTATGATCCTAGTATGCTAAAAAAAAAAAAATTGTCTATGCGATGAAAAATATCTGCAGTCTCTAAACAAAAACTTAAGTTTCTTTGGTGTTCATAAAAAAATAAAAAAAAAATAAAACTTATATCTCATAAGAACTAGCAATATGTCGTGTCCTCAAGAATTCCTCAGATAAAAAGAAATGTAAAGTAGTTATCATTAACAACTTTAGATTTGCAGTTTGGATAGAAATGATAGAAATGTAAAGGGCTTTTGAAATGTAAATTGAGATCAATTGTAAAACAATATAAAAGTTGTAGAAAAGTAAAGAATAAAAAGTAAATAAGTTTAGAGTTTAGAGAAGAAATGAAGATTGAAAAAGTATAAAGTTGGAGAAGAAATACAGGAAGATAGGATTGCATAATCAATCAAAGAAATAAATTGCATGAACAGTAAATTGCATTAAGAAATAGGTTCAAACATACATAGTATCCTGGTAACCGGTAGTCATTTTTCTTGTACTGCGTGTTGGTGTAGAGGTTTATGTGATCTTTACAACCAAGAAAAATGTCTATCAGTGTGCCTATTTATAGCCTATTTCGATCTAACGGTCAAATTACAATAGCTATACAAGTGTACAGTCTAATTTGAACTAATTATCCCAAATTTTGCCATCTATGTCTTCTTGTTTTCCATCGGAAAACCGTTAGTAACTGCTTTTGCACTTTCGATCGAAACAGCATGCCTTCGATGACTTTGCTCTTCATATCTTCGAGGAACGTCTAACTTCAACAATCTATCTTCTGATGTAGTTTTCATCTTCTAAGTCTTCATGTTTTTTATTATTCATCGAACTCAATTCGGTTACCGTATTTTTGATTGTCATCTTAACATAACTTTAGTATTATGTTCTTCTACTTCTTTCGATTCTTGTACCTAGAAAAATTCACTAACAGCCCTAATAGATACCCCCCAAGAAATGTGTTTTTGAACTTGTGAGAATATTCATTTTGTAACATCTTATTATAGTTTTAGAAATTAAATTTTTATTATAATTTATTTTAAATGAGAGTTTATTAGTAAAGTTTTAAAGATAATATGCACACTCTTATATTACATAATATACATTATATTACACCTTAATATAGTTTTAAAGGATCATTGGGGTTAAACATATTATTAAGTATAGAAACAGGAAAGTGTGCACCAAAATACATGTAGACACGAATAACAGGCTGCATAGTAATAACATAACAGTTTCTAGCTTCATCACGATCCCACCACCATTCCAAAGCATAAAGGAATATTATCATGATGCCATATATAAAAAAAATAGTGATAAATAAATTTCTCAGTAGGCAAACTAAACCATTCAAAAGGTTAGTATGTTAGTAATTCACACTAATTTGCACCTTCCATAATTTATCAATATGATCAATATAAATATTCAAGTAACCATTCAAACAATATATGCATGAGAAAATTCCAGAGTGCACATGGTCTCTACATCTCTGTCTGGATGTAGTACACTGCGACCGTCTTACGTTAAACAATGCATAATCAATTCCAATTTGTACCTGGTCTCTACATCTCTGCCTGGATGTAGTACCCATTTTGCTTCAAAAATCTCTGCCTGGACTTAGAAACAATCTCAATATATCATCTCATAAAATCCTTAATTTTCCTTTGCAATACAAACCATGATTAAATCCATACAACTTCATGGAAACTTTATCACAAAAATCATAACAATATTAAATATGTGGCTCGACCACATCAAAGCTTTATGGAATCACAATTTATGTTTATATTTACACAACCTCATGAAAATTTACTACAAAAATTATGACTTAACCAATATATGGTTTCAGCCATCATCCATACTCCATACAAGTTCAAGCAATCTTATGCATGCAAATACTTTCATTAAGTTAAGAACAACATGATTGTGCTATAGTTAATAAATTCTAATACATCATCCAATATAAGTTCTACTTCCTTTCTAATTACACCATAGAGCTAAAACATGTTCTAGACCTTAATCTCCTTTCAAGTTGTCATCCTAAGACTTAATCCTCAAAACTGAACCACTCTAGTATTTAAAATCACTTCAACATACCATTTAACTTTTACTTCTCAACATCAATTCAAAACAGTCTCAATATATATATATATATATATATATAAACAATCCCATTGGTCATCAAAATCAGTTCAAAAGATCATCAAAATCAAGTTCAACCATCACTAATATTTCAGCACTTCACTCATAAACAATTTTCAACACTTAATCAACAAGAACACATAATAAGGTAACCTCTAAGGATCTGAAAATTCAGCCTAGTATGCACAACCAAAAATCTGCACCATTAAGCATAAGAGTTAGTCCAACTAAACCCTTAAACCAAGATTGAAAGCCTAGCCTACCTTAAGCAAGTTTGCTTCCAATTCCTCCAAGTACTTGGCTGCTCCTTAAGGTCTTGAAAGAATGAAAGTCTTGTCTAGTATTTGATGATTTTGGAAATAAGATGTAATGACCTAATTTATTTCTGGATAATTTTTATTACTATTTCATTTTTAAGAACATATATTAGTAAGAAATTCTAAAACGTATAAATTTTATAAGCGAAGACTTCATTCATTAAACATAACTAATTACTTGTTACATCACGTCCTATTGTACAAGTACAAGATTTTTCCATACACCAGTCTAGTTCCTTTCTTCATTCTTACACCATCACCAAATCCAGGACATCAAAGAACACGATCACTGTTGTCATCTATATAAAAAAATGAAACAAATCTAGTGAGAAATAAAATTTCTCAGTAGGCAAAACTAAACCACCAAATATGTTAGTACATTAGTAAACCATCAATAAAATCCACACAATACATAACCATTCAAACAACATGTATGCATGAAATTCCAATGTGCACATGGACTTCTACATATCATACTGTATGTAGGTACATCTCGTACTAGATGTCTAGCTGCAAGCGTCTTACGCAAACAATGCATGAATGAAAATTTTCAGGGTGCACATGGTTTCTACATATCGTATTGTATGTAGGACATCTCGTACCGGATGTCTAGTTGTGGTCGTCTTATGCAAACCATAATTATTTCATGTTTTTGCCCCTGGTCTCTATATCTCATACTGGATGTATTATCGAAACCTGTTTCGCAAATCTCGTACTGGACTCAGAAACATGGATCAACATATCATCACATCAAATCCATCATTTTCATCAATAAAACAATCCATGAGAAAATTCATACATCCTCATGGAAAAATTTCCATCACAATATCATATGTACCAAAAGTATGGTTAGGCTACCATACCTTATTCAAGCAAAATCATGCCAACTGATACATGGCAATAGAATATCCTCAAGCTACAGACATCATGTTAGTAATCTAACTAATAAACCACAATATATCTTTCAAATAATTTCTAATGCCTTTAAGCCTTCACGAGAAAAAAATTAGAACTTAGTCTAGACCTTAATCTCCTTTCATCTACCACTACTTAATCCTCAAAATTGAATCATCCAAGTATTTAAACCATTTATCTACATACAATTCAACCTCTACTTCTCAAAATTAATTCAAAAATAGTCCCACAACATAAATATAAATAAACAGTCCAAATGTCATCAAAATCAATTCCAAGATCATCAAATTCAAGTTCAAATATCACTAATATTTCAGCATTTAAATCATCAACCTATCCTATTGTTAAATCAACATTATCACATCATAAAATAACCTTCAATGATATGAAATTCCAGCCTAAATAATCAACCATAAATCTGCACATTGAACCATATAGGTTAGTCTAAATAAATTCTTAGCTAAAGATTGAAGCCTAACCTACCTCAAGTGAATTGGATTTGCAATTAAATGAATAGGTAGTTGTCCTACATGGAAATCTTCAAGGAAGAATGTCCTTAAAAGAAGAAAATTTGATGTATAGGATAGTAGAGGCGAAGCTACGATTGTGACCAAATAAAGAAGGTGAGAAGCAAGGTGCAAAGAGACAAGTAGTCGTGGGATGAGCTTAGAAGCTAGAAGTTGTTGTACAAATTTTTTTTTTGGTAGCACTATTAACTATTTGTACTAAGTTATTTAGTTAGATAGTAAGTTAATTAGTTAGATTTCAACTAGATTAGTATTTATTTTAGTTACAAGGTAACTATCTTTAAAGGTATTATCCTAATCTAATCATGACAATTATTCCTTCACTTATGGCTTAAGTGCACGTGGAGTTTGCTAAGTAAATGGTTTTCATTTGCTTTGTGCATAGAACTACAATACATGGATGAAACTAGATTTTATTTGCAAGATTCGCTCATTTAATGCTAGCTATCCACGTTGAAGGCCACCTAGAAAGGTTGGTTCAAGAAGCTTGTTTCAAATTTTGTCTTATTCTCTTTGTATTGACTTCCCATTGACTTCTATTTCACATACCCATGCATAATCCTTGGGCTGTAGCATGTGGATTTTTGGGAGTTTTCATCAAATTATGATTGGTCCAAGTTTGGGCTGAATCTTCTAGCCTTTGTGCCAAAGTTCTAGGAGCTACAAGTTGTTAAGACCACATTTTTCTTTCAAATAGCTAGAAAATTCTTTTACCACACATGGTTCGTTCTTTATATACTCTGTACTAATCTATCAGTTCATAAATTCACATCTTTTAGTATGTTAAAATAGACTTCCGAAGCTTTCTAACAAGGTATCATATGCCTTATTTGGAGTTCTAAAACTCTAGCTATAGCATTTTAAAAACTAAACTCCAAAGCAGCCAACAAGCTCCAAATTTCACGCTGACATCTCTTAGTGTTTTAGTGACTGCAATTAGTACACAATCTAGATTTATCTTAATTTTTTATATGTTATAGTTGACATCTAGATCTTTAATTCCATATATCATACACCTAATTTGAATAAGAAATGAGAGAGAAATAAATTTTTAAATTCGGGTGGCAGTAGTGAACAGTTTTGGGCAGCTTGTTATTAGTTTAGTTCTAATTTAACTAAGTCATTATACCATGAAGATAATTACTAATTTTTTTGTTTTCATGCATTTAAATGCATCCTTATCCATTCATAAGCAAATATTCCCTTCATGATTACTCAAAGTGCACATGGAAAGCTCCTTAAAAAGGCTTGCCTCTTTTTGTTTTACTTACATACTACATGGTTTCACCTTTTCCCTTATGCATTAACGTATACACACACACATACACACAGCTACACCTATAATTTAGTGTTCATTCTCTTTATTACACTTTCATGTGGTTTCCTTAAATATTATCCTTTAAATTTTGTCTCATTTGGTTTATACCACTTGTACTTCATGTGCTTTCAAATTAATGTGATAGCTATTAAGGTGTCATTACCTATTAATTTCCTTTGACCATCCATCTAAAGTTTTATGTCTTTATCCAATATTCCACATGGCTAGATCTCTTTATGTTACTAAAATTTTGTTTCTTTTATTAAGTTAACTAATCATGAATAAATATATTCTAAGTACTTCTAAACTTGCCACTTGGATCCATTAGCTTCCTATCATATCCTTCTTGTATCATACTACCATCACATGTGTTTCTCATATGATAATTTTCCTCATAATACTAAATCTTTGCATCATATAACTATGTATAATCATCACACAAATAATTCAAACATTAATACAAACTCAATATTTTAAAAAAAATGAGGATGTTACACATTTTTGTACTTACTTCAAACTGGTGTTCTATTGAACACTTATTCAAACGCAACAAACTAAATACCCATCTTAAGATAAGGATAAATATGTAAATTATTATCTCCACATATAACACCACTTATCAAATTGTGGGACTAACTTAATCATGGGACGACAATCTGGTTCCACACCATAATGATTAGGTAAGGCATTTATCTTAATTGAATTAAAGATATGTTTGTTATTTCATTTATAATGGTAACCACCTTTTCTTAACCATGCCTAATCAGATCATGTCTCTTTGCGCATCACCCTATAAAAGAGTTTCTCTTTCTTTCATGTCACTTCATTTCTTCTCTCAACTACCCACACTCTAGAAGCTTCCTCTTTCTCAGACGTCTCTAAGCTTTCCTTCTCTTCCTAAAACTCCTTTCAAGTTTACACTAATCTTCCATGTTGGCCTCTTCCATCTCAACTCCGGATAGCGCACTCCCCATTGTTGTTTGTGCTAGCAAACTCAGAGTTCAATGGGAAACATTTTGTTCCCTCTCCTAGTTTGGAGGCTAAGACCAAGAAGTTATGGGAAACTCCGGTAATGATCCCATATTTTCTTGCTGAAAAGTCCCTAGCTTTTGCAGATCTAATCCATACCAATCCACCACTAGAGCCTTTATCTTTTTTCCCAAGTACCGCAAAAGAAATTCCTGTTATCCATGATGATATCATCAAAATAAAGTTCATGAAGGATGGTAAAAAAAAAAAATTCATTTGAACCCCTCTTCTGATCAAACCCACTATGTAACATAGTTAGAGAGCCTCAATAATGATTATGTTGATCATTGGAAGAAAAATAGGGATTTATGACCTACTGCAGCTCAGTAAACTCGATGTTTCTAACATTGACATTTCAATGATCATGGTGGTTGCTCTTCTTTATAATCAAAATACTTGTGCCCTTGAACTACCATGTGGACCTCTTTTGCCAACCTTTCTTGATGTTATAGTTATCATCGGTGTAATGCCCATTGGTGAAGTCTTATGGAGTTTTCATGGAGAACCATGGAGGCTTCCAAGACGATAAAACTAAAGATCCTACCACTGATAGAGAACATTTGGCCTTCATGTTATATTGGGTTTGCACTCACTTAATGTGCACCAAGTCAATCCAGGTTCCTACTAGTTTTTATAATCTTGTGCAACTTCTCCATACTGGAAAACCTCATATTTGTCTTGTAAAACTTCTGTTGACCAATGTATATCAAGCCTTCAATGACCCTGTCAATGTTATGAGAAGAAAAGAGCCCATCACAGGACTCTCGGGACCCTTTTGGTTTATTCAACCATGGTTAAATTTGATCTTGAAGAAACACCTCATACGCGACACTACGTTCTGTTCTTCCTTCACACTTGAAGGTGCAAAATTAATTTACTATACCGCTAGGAAGAAACCCTTAAAGGAGTCTTTCAAAAAATTCATTAAAATACTCCTGAACACTAATGAATTTACTGAAGACTTATCTCATTTTGCCCAGTCCACAAGAAAGGGTCCCCTTTATTTAAAGAAAAGTTTTCCTACGAATACACATGGAAAATAAGCTGAATTGATTGAGATGTGGTCAGGTTTCCTAACTTGGAATATTCTTGTCAATGGATTAAAATCAAAGTTGTAGCTTTCTTTCCTTACCAACCTCAGTTGCTTCTCACCAATTTGGCTTGAGTTAGTTAAAACCATATCCGATTATGAAGAGGCTCCCAAACCTTAAAGAGTTTGTAGTATCTGAAGAAACCTTGTCTCACAAGTTAAAGAAGCTTATCCCCTAAAGAAAAATGCAATTCCATCCCATGTTCTTCGGAAGGAGTTTCCATTGCACTAAAGAATTCTATGATTGTGCTACTACAAAATAATCTTTCAACATTGGCAAGTTAACATCAATTATAAGAATAATCGATGTTAAATTCGGTGCGGTGGTATTTTCATAAATAAATGGGTGTTCTTAACATCGATTTTCCAAAAATCGATGTTACTATGACCAACTTAAAATCATTTTTTCAAAACTCGGTATTACTATGAGAAAAGTAACATCGGTTTTTAAAAACCGATGTTGGCACTTTTATAATAATTGTAAATCCTCATCTCGTGCCTTACTACCTTTTTCTTGCTCACTCACTATAACTCTCTCTTTCTAACCCTTACTTTCTCTTTCTTTCTCACTCTTTGCAACTCTCTCTTTCTAGCCATTACTCTCGGCGTCAAAAACTTAACATCGCTGCCACCGCGTCACTGTGACATCGTCGTTGTCATCGTGTCGTTGCCCATTGCGCCACTGCCTCACTGCGTGTCCACCACGTGTCAAACCAGGTTTGTTTGCAAAACTTCAATGATGTCTTTTCTCTGTTGTTCTGGCAACTTCAATGTTGTTTTCTAGCTCTGAAATATGATTTGAGAGTTGGGTTAGGTGTTCGATAACCAACATAAAATTCATCCTTATACCAAACATGGATTGATAAATAGATCTGTAATATGTGAACTCAGCTATTTATATTTGTCCCGTTTTTTGTATTCAACTCTTTATATTTGTTATGTGCACCATGTATTGAATTCTTCAGTAAAATTAACTGGATCCAAAAGTTAGCTGACAAAGAGTTGAAAAGTTTGGATAATCTAACTTCAAGCTATGATTTTTCGTTGGTAATTTTCACATTTCGTTCAATATTCCTTACTCGAGAATCTCTCTGAAATTGCTGCTTTTTTTTACCGTGTACTCCATCTGAAATTTCTGCTTAAATCTTTGTTTGTATGAATTTTTTTTAAAGGTATTAATTAAAAGGATTAAGTCATATATAGTTTAACATATACTGATATACAAATTATAGAAAAACTGGTTAGATTTATTAAAGAAAAAAAATATAAAGTATAATATTATAATATTATCAAATGGCTGTAAGTTAATTCCTTGATTAGAAATTGTTGGTTTCTACCCATTATGACGGCAACTTTTTGATTACCAAGTGTCTCTTACTATGTATTCACTAAATACTGGATGTTTATTTATACTTTTTGTATATAAAATCATTCCTTTTTGTTTATGTGTATTTGTAGGCACTTTTCCTTTTGTTGTTTGCATCGTCATTGCGATATTGATTGTTGGAGATTTTTAGTGATCATCTTCACATGTACGAATTCGATAAAATACTTTTTTTAGGCTATTTTGTGTTACAAGTGCTTTTATAACTTGTTTTATATGATTAATCAGTATTTCTTTATATAGAAGTTATGTTCATTATGAGTGAACCCTAGTTTCCCGTTTGAGATTCAATACAATGATTCTTTCAAACAGTTTTGATTAATCATTATATTGATTTTTAAATTGTTTGTTTGGACAGGGTGAGTCATTTTCCTATTGTAAATTCGTATGTATAGGTTAAGTTTCTTTTCTTAAATTTGATGAAATGTCGGTGCAATGTATTTCACTTTGTTCTTCGGGTGCATACTTGATTGTGGTGGAATTCATCTTACCGTTTTCATGTTGTGTAATTGGAGATCAATGCAAAATTCTGCTGAAAATTTGTCAAATTTAAGAAAAGTGACTTAACCTTTACATATGAATCTACTATAAAAAATGTCTTTTTGAATGGGATAAGGCCACACCTTTAATGAAAAAATGAGATTTTCATGCATGAATAACTTTTTGAGTATCATAGAGTTATTAATTAGATGGATCGAAGTTGGATCAATGCAAGTCGCATGAGCCCTGCGTATGAGGAAGGCGCTGAACGGTTCTTGGAATTTTCCTCTGAAAGAAGTCAACCGGATGAGGATGGAAAATATTTTTGTCCTTGTATAAATTTTTAGAATGGGAGATGCCAAGTACTAGACGACATACGCGAACATCTTCTGTGTGATGGGATTAAGAAGAATTATACGACGTGGTGAATTGACAGACATGCAGAGGGGGTCCCAACCTGAACTGGTTGATGTAGAAATGGGAGATCAATTAGAGGATATGATTCATGATCTCGGACAAGAGTCTTTTTAGCTTGCACATGCCCCTATTTATGATACCTTGGAAAGTGATTCGAAAAAGCCTTTGTATCCAGGGTGTAAGAAGTCTTTGATGTTGTTGTCAGTGGTGTTAAGTTTGGTTAATGTCAAGGCCAGATATGGGTGGAGTGACAAAAGCTTCACTTCACTGCTACATGTAGTGCAGGATATGCTTTAAGAGAAAAACATGTAGCCAAAAAGTTACTATCAGGCAAAGAAGATACTGTATCAAATAGGTATGGAGTATCGGAAACTTCATGCATGCCCTAATGATTGCATACTATACAGAAAATTCATGAATGTCTAAATCATATCCATGCATCATATGTTATGACAATTAGAAATTTATGCAAAATCAACTGTAAACCATATCAGTGAGGACACTCAATGTAAAATCTGTGGTTACACACAGTCACTAAAACTTAAGGCTTGTTTCCATGTTCAAATCAAATTAGTGTTTCGAAAGTTGTTCTTTATTAAGTCCATGCAAAAACATCTGAATTCATTTGGTAATTAGGAAAGCCATTCATTGTTTTTCATTCTCAATGTTTCCAAAAAATCACTTTATTGTGTTATGATCAAATTCAAAAACAAGTTTCAAATCACCAGTTGTTGATTCTTTCCAAAGCATGTTATGTCTAAGAATTTATTTTTTTTGTTAAAGTCCCAAAAATAGTTATACATATTCTACAACTACGTTAATAGAACAAAATTATTCAATAATGTGTACTACCAAAAAGAGAGAAACCTTGGTGTACACATATCAAAGTGCACGCATAAACCAGTCAAAATCACAAAAGTGTGTAAATATCCAAGCACAAATACAAAATAGTAGATAAGGAAATAAAGTATTGAAGTTTAATACAAAGCGATAAAGAAACATAAAGACAATTTCACGAATTTTTTACGATCATGGCTGAGGAGCTCAGTCTCCTCCAATGAAATAATCAATAGGATCTGCCATGTCTTCATCCTCATATGCTCTTCCTCCTCCTAAAAAATAGGAATGTCCCCAGGCCATGTAATGGTAGCTCTAGCAAAAAATAGATGATACATTCAAAAACATAATTCTCTAATAAAGACTCAAAAGTAAACTTCATAAATATAATTCAGACACATAAAAAATATGTCAACATGATAACATCCAGTATCTGCTTGCCAAAGAAAAGGCTCACAATTGAAGAGATTTGGGAAATTTCTGTGAGCAATTTGGTCTCCCTTGCTCCAAACCTAGGAAATCCAAAAAGCATAACCATAATTCGGATAGACAAAAACCCAAGAAATCTGTTTATCATCGTTATAAGTCAGGAACTCCACCTAGGAAGCTTAGGAGAGAATTCCAAACCAAACCTCCCTTTGGTAAGGTTAATATTCCTAAGAAACCAGTAGTCTATTGGACTTGTGGCAAACCTGGCCATAAAAGTCAGTATTGCAGGCTTAAGAAGAAGCCTAGGAACCTCAACCTTGAACGCTCTATTGAAGAACAGATTAATCAACTCTTAGTAGAATCCTCCTCTGAAGAAGAATCTGATAAGGAATCTTTTGAAGGTCAATCTTCAGACAATCTAAATCAAATTCAAGAGGATGATTAATCTTCGACTCATGAAGATTGCCCTTCTTCTTCTTCCCAAATCAATGTCCTTACCAAGGAGCAAGATCTTCTTTTTGAGATGATTAATTCTATTTCTGATCCTGAATAGAAGAAAAATCTTTTGCTTAAACTTAAAAAATATTTTGATGAACCATCTTCTTCTTCTTATAGATCAAACAATTTGTTAATTAATAACAAGTTTAATATAAAAGAAACTCTTGAAAAAAATGAAAAGAGTGTTGTGAAACCTATAACCATTCAGGACCTTCAGCATGAGGTTAATCAATTGAAAGCTGACATTCGCCTTATTAAAGAACAACAAAATGTTCACCATAACATTTTGAATGTTTTGGAATCTGGTGATCCAACAACTGATGAGGAAGAACCTATTCAGAATAATCAACCCTCTGATAATGATTCAGTTATTGTTGTTATTCCTCCAAATATTTTTGAATTAATTAATCAATTGACAATTCAAAAGTTTTATATTAAAATCAAAATTATTGTTAGAACTTTCAACCTTGATACTGAAGCTCTGTTTGACACGGGCAGATTCGAACTGCATTCAGGAAGAATTAATTTCAACCAAGTATTTTGAGAAAACCTCTAAACGTCTTATTACTTGTATGGGTTCTAAGCTTCATGTCAATTTTAAACTTTCAAACGCTTTTATTGAAAAGGATGATTTAAAAATGAAAACTTCTTTTCTTTTAGTAAAAAATCTTTAAAATGTTGTTATTTTAGGAACACCGTTTATTAAATCTATTTTTCCAATCACAATTTCATATAAAAGTATTTCTACTACTTATCTTGATAAAATCATCACTTTCAAATTTCTTAAAACCCTTATTGTAAGATATTTGAATCCAATCTTTTATAAGCAAAATCAAATTAATTATCTTAAGGAAGAGACTTCTTATAAGAAAATTGATGATTTGTTTAACCAACCAATCATTCAGAATAAATTTAAGTCTTTGATAAATCAAATCCAAAATTTTATCTGTGCTGATCTTCCTGATGCTTTTTGGCAAAGAAAGCAGCACATTGTTGATCTTCCTTATGAAAAGTTAAAATATAATGAACACTTATGCAAATAACCAAGAGGAGGGTGAATTGGTTTTACCTCAAAGTTTTAAAAAATTTCCTTTCATAATATGTAACAGCGGAAAACTTTAAAAGGATTGTATCAATCTAAAACCAATTTAAAAAACAATTTACTTTCTCCAATCAAATTACCCTTGTGTTGTGACCAATTTTGTATGATAGTCAACTACTATACTTCAAGAGTTAAATGAAATACAAAATGAAATATAAAGCACAAAAGATTTATACTGGTTCACCTCTCAACCCCGGAGGCTACATCCAATTTTCTTCCAACCAAATCTTGGTTAGAGTTTCACTATAACAAATATATGTTCTTTTCAAGCTTACAAATGATCTCTCTTACCCACCCTAGGTAAAATTCAAAATCTAATTCCTATAGACTTTTCAAAAGACCAAAAACCAGAGATTCCCTCTCTGTTCTTCCCTCTAGAAACCCTTTCTAGAAAAAGTTTTAAAGAATACAAATGTTATATGGAAGTATCACACAATTTTACAACAGAAATTTATTAGATGTCAAGCTTAAGGTGCAAGAAAGATATCACCTTATAATCCTCAACAATAACAATGATATGAATGATTCAATCAACCAGAGATTATATGTAGAAGATGACTACAAGTCTTTCTTGAATTCTTTCTTTAAGAACAAGCTTGAACAGAACTTTGATCTTTGAGTTACAATACTAATAACTCATGTAGATCCCATTAACATTCAACAATTATGATTATCTCACTTAATTCTGACTTGGGTACTCTTGAGAATTGTAGAAAAATGTTTTTCACTAAGTTTGCACGAGCTTTGTAATGTCCTCTCATTAAAACAAACTCAACATTTCTATTTATAACAAAATTGTTTTAACTAACTGTAGTCAATTATTTCGTCAATGTAATCGATTATTTTATCCATATAATCGATTAAAGTGTTCATCAGAAATCTGAAAACTTGTCAGGAACAAAATAATCGATTAATTTGTCTTGTAATCGATTAAGTCAGACAAACCAAGTTTTTCAATGCATACAAGTAATCGATTAAGTACCCATTTAATCGACTAACACAAACCATGCCTAAAACTTGACAATGCATATTTAATCGATTACGAATATCTGGTAATCGATTAAACCAGATGAACATGTTGTATAAAATTATGAAGCTCTAGTAATCGATTATTTCGTAAGATAATCGATTATCACAGGAAGTTCCAAATCTGTGTAGAGCTTATTTAATCGATTACAATCAAGTGGTAATCGATTAAAATGTTTATAAGGCATTTTCCAGAAACCAACACATGCCTGTAATCGATTGTTTTACCAAAGTAATCGATTAAAGCAGTGAGAAATTGTTTTATACAATTTCTAATAGCCTTTATGAGTTACTACCAATTTGATTGATACCACATGATTAATTCATATTAGATGAATGTATGAATGCATGAATTACCCTTAGACAATAAGGATTATAAAGCTTTATCTTGATAAACCAAGCTTAAGAACAAATTACAAATGTCACCTAATAAGATTGGGCATGTAAAACATCAAAACTCATTTGCCTCTTCATCTTTGAATATTTTGCTTCAGCTTTATGATTCTAACAAAAAGGACTTCAATAGACAAATCCCCACCAAGGCTCGACACCATCCAAATGAGTCAAGAACTCCTTGTCCATTGCCAGAAGGAAATTCAGGATCTTTTGCATAAAGTCTTTGGTCTTGTTCTGCTTTTTATGTTAACAAACAAGCCAAAATTGAACGTGGCACTCCTCATTTAGTTATCAATTATAAACCTCTCAATCAAACCCTTCAGTGGATCCGTTATTCGATTCCGAATAAGAAGAATCTTCTTAATCGTTTATTCTCTGCTAAAATCTTTTCTAAGTTCGACATGAAATCTGGATTTTGGAAAATTCAAATCAAGGATAGTGATTGTTATAAACAAGTCTTTACTGTCCCTTTTCAACAATATGAATGGAGAGTTATGTCTTTTGGATTAAAAAATGCTCCTTCAGAATTCCAGAAGATTATGAATGACATTTTTAATCCTTACTCCTCCTTCATCATTGTTTACATTGATGATGTTCTTGAATTTTTATTTGTCTTTAAAAGAGTTGTGTCCCTCATTCTTTAATCAAGTTTTTTCTTTCAGAGAGTTCTCCTTAGGTATACCTCTGAGGTTCAATCTTTTGTAATCTTTATTTTTGAGAAATAAACTTTTGTTTTCTCATTTGCATGTTCTTATTTTGTAACTAAATTCTTCTTTTTTTTGTTCACTCCCTCTCATCCCGACGACTTGCCACGCTTGAGAGTCTTACTTTATTTTTATGCTTTAAATTTATATATCTACATATTATCTATAGCTTAGCTATGTAAATTCCATATTCTATTATTGCTTTTCATTGATACTTTGTCTGTCTTAATCCCTGTCCCCCTAGTCTTGCTTCCACCCCTTATGGTGTATATATATATATATATATATATATATATATATATATATATATATGTCCTTTAGGGATTTTGTGGTATCTTTTTGGATTAATTATAACAAATACCTATTTCTTAGTCCATTATTTCTCCCATGAAGATACCACTATTGTTTCATGTAGGTCATGACAGGGGAGGATTGTAGTCAACGTCCTTCTCGAGCTTACTAATGTTCGTCTTTTTCAAAAGGGTTTTCTCTTCTTATATTTGAATTTGTGGATTTGTGAATATTTTGTTATTGATTTATGTTTCTTTATTGTTATCAATTACTAAATTTATAACTAATGTTATGATGGGTCCGGTCCTATATATACTTTTGGTATTTTGGATAATTTTCCATGACAAAAAGAAAATGATGATAATATCAAATTAAAAAAATGATAATTTGAATTAATAAAAATTTATTCAATATGAACTTAACAAATTTTAAGAAATTTCTGTCATTTGTAGGATACCTTAAATATAATAGCCAACTCATTATGCAAATTTATGTCAGTTCAAGATAGTTTAAGTATCCTTTGGGGGACAAAAATCTATTCACTAAATCATGAAATTCACCCTTCTCTATTGTTATTCAAGTTCATTGAAGTTTAAAAGTATGGTGTTACGGTTAATTGCAAACTATGACCCTAGTGTTTTGCTAGTTTCCGTGACAGTTAAATCCATCACCGAATCCAGTAATACAAACTACAAAGTCGCATGTAAAATAGGAAAAATAAGGTGACACTGGTAGCGTTTACTCTTGTTTCCTTGCCAATTGAAAGCCACAATTAGAACCTTACATCAAGACATGCACAGATGACCACATTTTAATTTAACTACTCGTATTAAACCCAGTTGAATACTAGGCATGAACGTATTACCTCTTAAGAAAGATACCTTCAAATTAGCCACCTAACCAGTGGATAGCTCACATGATTGGAATGGAAGAAATTTAACAATGACTCGTTAAGAAGTACAGAGATAAGTTGTGTTTTCTTTAATCTTTTAAATTAAAAGCTACTTTAAAGGTAAAAATCAAAATATAAACTTCAAAAATCTAAAGTTAAAGCTGTTTTATGATTTTATAACTCGAGCTTAGAAATTACTTTTAAACTAACATTTGTTAGATATTAGGTCATTGGATACTGAAATTTGCATATGGAAAAGGAAATCAGAAGTTCATAAAACTAATTATTTATTGAAATTCTATTCAACCCAATTTTTCTTTTAAAGAGAAGAAAGAAAAAATAGTAAAACTAAACACCAACGGAGTATGGAATCCATAGGAAAAAGTACCCCAAGTTGGTCTTTAAACTAAGTCAACAATATACGAGCTACAAAATTCTTTAATACCCGAAACATTAAATGTCTATCATTTTAATCCCTAAGTTGATATATTTCAGTCAAGAAAGGGACTAATTTAAAAGGTTTTCTAATAAATGAGACACTACATAGCATGATTTTTCATACTTTTATGACAACTTAGAATAGTTTTTTTAAGTTTACGGATCACATAGGAGAGATAGTTATACTTCAAGGATGAAATTAGAAGTTTACTCTTCTGTAAAAGTCAACAGCTTAATCGTCTTAATTGTGCTAACTAGCGCCACTGGCAGAGCAACTTAATCTGTTGAGTTGGTACAAAAGTCCAAATCTTTCTCCAAGTATTAGAGTAGTCTTACTCCATAAGTACATTGTAATCTTTCCTTTCTATTAGTCAGATACTACCACTAGTTAATAACAACTGTAGGTCTAGGGTTAGCTATAGGCAATAGTTTACTCGAGACAGACTAAACTGTTAAAAACTAGGGTTGGTAACTGACTAATATAAAAGGTCTGTCTAACTAGTGTTCTTAGGGCATTGAATAAGAAACTAAAAGAATAAAATATTTATTGTGAAGATTATAGAAGAGCGTAAAAAAATGTCATTGGCAGTGCAATTTTGCGCATCCTATTAAAAACAATTCTCCTTTTAGTTAAACCAATGCTCTAAGGGCACTAGTTAACATTTTCCTAAAAAGAAAAGATTACAATGCAGTAAGGAAAACAAATTGATATATTTGTCAACATTGGAGAAATTGAAATTTCAATTATCAATAAGATTGACGTAAAAAATGTTCAACAGTGCAGCAGTTTCATAAACTGCAGTGGTAGAGGACATTCCCAGGAACTGAGTTCAATGTTCTTAGTCTCTTCAAAATCACACAAATTTGAAAAGCATAAAAAGTTGCACCAATCACTTCAGTAGTTCGGGTTAGACAAACAAATTGATTCCAACCCTAGGCGAGTGGGTTTTCTTTTTTTATTTTTTAATTCATTTGGAAACAGAATTCTTATTTTTATTAAAGAAATTATGCAGCCTTAAGAAAGGTAGGTTGCACATTCAATAGTTGGGTGATTTAGCTGCATGATTAGGAGCTTCACCTCTTCTCTCCTTCACATAGGAGACGTATTCACTATAGTGCATGGTAAATAAGGTGCTTTGGTATCTGGTTAGCTGTATTTGCATCCTAAGTTCATCGGTTATTGGCCCATTATACCCTGCTTTACGTATCAAAGAATCAATGGCTTCTGTTTTTGTCCAACCTGATACCAAAGCAAAGAAGGAAAGCAAGGAATGCATGTTCATTTCCATCCTTTTCAACCATAAATTAATGAAATTCAAAGAAAAAAATTGTCAATTTAAAAAAAACTAAAATAATAACAATAATTTATAAACCTACGCAAAATTGTGCTTAGCTTTTGAAAAAATGTTATACCAAAAAAAATTTAAATAAAAATAGAGTTGCATAAAAATTGAGCAAATCAAAGGTTAAAAATGTTTATAGTATGAATTAGTTGAAAGGACGATTAAAGAGGGACAAGTAATTGCATTTGGAAGAATAGTAACATTTAGTTAGACATATAGAAAGAGAAGAGGGGCAAATAAGTAACTTTACTAGGATAAATACAATTTCTTTAAGGTTGGAAACGTTTATTCTTCATAAGCAGTAGGGAATTTGCATTTACACTGTATGGTAGCTTATAATTGTTTAGAGTATTAGATCAATATTGGGTGTTGTTTTACTTTGAAATAGCTTTTGATAATTAACGATAAAGGCTTGGGAAAAAAAATGAGGCAATATTTTTGGGGCAATGTGTGGTTTATGCAGTCTTTCAGCATTTGGTTGGAATAGAGTGCTTCTGTGTTTAACGGAGTCTATCTACTGCTGAGACATGTCATAATTCACTGGATTCAGTTAAACGTTAGCTATTATTAGATTAGTTGCAAAATGTAATATACACAATTGATGTATACTTCCAAGGAAGATAGAAACAGCTCCTCAACTTGCTATAGCAAGTTACGATTTCAGATAGAGATTTGGTAGCTTCTGCTGTTATAATTATGTTCTAATGAGTTACTTTTATGTTCTAGAGTATATAATCAAGAACTTCCTCTCCTTTCTTATTAATGAATTTTTGAGAGCCAGGTGTGGAGGAAGTAACGCATGACAACTTTTATTTGTGGCATCTCAATTTGGTGACTCTGATATCATTTCCAAAATGTAAAACAATATTCAATAGTTAACATAAGTTACCTTCATTGGCAGCCACTTCAGGCAGGTATGTAGCACTACGCCTTGTGTTATAGACAGGATCAGAAAATTCAATAATTATACCATGCTTTTCTATCTGCAAGAAAGAAACTCAGAATCTAAAAATGCAAAAGTATAAATACAATAGTGTCTAGAGCTAATATTTTATATGACTTAACATTTTACAATATCTTGCAAGTCAGTATTATCCGAGTATTTGAAAGACTGAACATCAACAATTAAAAAAAATCAACAAAACAACTGATTTAGTTCCACATCATATTGATAGAACTTAACAGTATATCATCAGCAGTAAAATCCTATGTTAGGAACTGGTTCAGAAAGAGGTGCAAGAACGCTTTCTTTATTACAGAAACAATAGAATTGGGTACACAGTGTGATTTCGAGGATCACAGCCTCCACTCATCCAAAAAGTCCCTCACTAATTCCCACTCCTAGCTTTTATACATTTCCGCCTTGTTAGTTGTGACTAACTACAGTTAGTTACACTAACTGTTTACACCACTCTATTACTTATCTAAACCCCCTATGATAAGTCTCAGCCCACTTTGCATCTCTATCAATACCCCTCCCTTCAAGCTGGACCTTGTCCTCAACGTCCTCTTTAGCAAAATTAGTCTTCAACTCTTCCAATAGCTCCCAGCTGTTTTCATGATGAGGAAGTCCTTTCCACTTGATCAATTGCTCTTGCTGCCCTTTAGCATTAGTTCTTTGCTTCAAAACTCTTTCGGGTTTTAACTGCAACTCCCACTGCTCATCAAGCATTGCTGGTAGTGGTTGAGGGGAACTTGTTGCCTTAACTGATTTTTTTAGTAATGACACATGAAAAACTGGATGAATCTTGCTGTCTGCAGGCAGTTCCAGCTTATAAACTACCTGTCCAATCTTCTGAATGATTTTATAGGGTCCATAATATCTGGGACCTAATTTTTCATTGAGTTTCCTAGCTAAAGATTTCATTTTATAGGGCTGTATCTTCAAGAAAACCCAATCTCCCACATCAAAACTCAATTCCCTCCTATGTTTATTTGCATGCTTCCTCATATGATCCTGAGATTTCAGCAAATTAGCTCTCAGATCATGCAGTAAAGTATCTCTGTCCTGGCATAGCTGATTCACTTCTTCTAATTTCGAAGGAATATCACTACCCTTAATCAATAAAGGAGGATGTTGTCCATATAGTGCCTGAAAAGGGGACATCTTGGCTGAGATATTATAGTTGGTATTGAACCAAAACTCAGCCCAAGCCAATTGTGCAGGCCACAGTTTAGGCCTTGTTCCTGTCATACATCTCAGATAAACTTCTAAACACCTGTTTACAACTTCTGTCTGCCCATCGTTTGTGGATGATAGGCAGAACTCATCTTTAATTTAGTGCCTGCCTTCTTGAACAACTCCTTCCAAAATGTGCTCATAAACAGCCTATCTCTGTCAGAAACTATAGAGCTGGGAAATCCATGCAACTTCACTATCTCTTGAATGAATATATCAGCTACCTCCATTGCTGAATAAGGATGACATAAGGCTAAAAAATGTGCATACTTTGTTAGCCTGTCCACCACTACTAAAATAGTATCCTTGCCCTGTGCTTTTGGCAATCCCCCAATAAAGTCCATTGAAATATCTGACCACACCTTAGTAGGGACAGGTAATGGCTGCAATAACCCAGTTGGGGTCATAGTACTGGCCTTATTTTTCTGACATACTTCACACTCTGCCACATACTGCTTAATGGCTGTCTTCATTCCTTGCCAATAAACCACATTAGCTATTCTTCTATAAGTTCTGAAAAAACCTGAATGCCCCCCTATAGGAGAATCATGTAACTCCCTCAATAACAAAGGAATTCTTGTAGAATTTTGGGGTAACACCAACCTGTCTTTGTAATAGAGCTTTCCTGCCTTAATAGTGTAACCAGGTTTCATATCTGTTTTAGATAGAATTCCTTGATATATTTCATACATTTTCTGATCTGCTCTCAACTCCTCTTCCCAATCTCCCCATTCCTCTTCTTGCATTATTGAAATTGCAGAAAAATGAAATTGCCTTGATAATGCATCAGCAACAACATTCTCTTTCCCTGGTCTGTACTGAATTTCAAAATTAAAACCAATCAACTTAGCAGCCCATTTGAATTGTTCTTCAGTCAACAGCTTCTATTCAGTTAGGAACTTCAAACTTTGTTGATCAGTCCTAATAATGAACTTCCCACCCATCAAGTAATGCTTCCATTTTTTAACAGCCAGCACCACTGCCATTAATTCCCTCTCATATACAGATTTCAATTGTCCCCTTGCTGACAATGCCTTGCTCCAAAAAGCCAATGGCCTGCCATCCTGTAATAACACAGCTCCTAATCCGGATCCTGAAGCATCAGTTTCCAACATAAAAGGTTTGGAAAAATCAGGTACCACCAATATAGGTAATTGGCTCATCAGCTCCTTTAATTGTCAAATGATTTTGATGCTTCTGCGGTCCAATGAAAAGCATCCTTTTTCAATAAGGCATTTAGGGGCTGTGCCCACTTCCCATAATCTCTTACAAATCTTCTGTAATAACCAGTTAACCCCAGAAATCCTCTCAAACCTTTAATGTCTTTAGGCAAAGGCCACTTGCTCATTGCTTCCAGTTTGTTAGGATCTGCTTCCACCCCTTTCCCTGAAATAATATGGCCTAAATACTCCAGTGCTTCCTGACCAAAAGTACACTTCTTTTTATTCACATGCAGCTCTTGCTGTTGTAAAACTTGCAAGACTGCCTTAAGATGCATTTGATGTTCCTCCTTACTCCTGCTGTATATCAAAATGTCATCAAAGAAAACCAGTACAAACTGCCTCAAAAATGGCCTGAGCACTTCATTCATTAAAGCCTGAAAAGTGGATGGAGCATTTGTTAATCCAAATAGCATGACTAAAAACTCATAATGACCTTCATGAGTTTTAAAAGCTGTTTTATGGATATCTTCCTCTTTCATTCTAATTTGATGGTAGCCTGCCTTCAATTCCAGCTTGGAAAACCACCTTGCCCCTCCAATTTCATCCAACAACTCCTCAATCACAGGGATGGGAAACCTGTCAGCCACTGTAATTTTATTTAACAGCCTATAATCCACACAAAATCGCCAGCTTCCATCCTTTTTCTTAACTAGAATGACTGGACTAGCAAAAGGGCTAGTACTAGTTCTAATAATTCCAGCTATCAACATCTCTCTCACCAATCTTTCTATCTCATCTTTCTGATCATGAGAATATTTATAAGGTCTAGTGTTAGGAATCTTGTTACCAGGCTGCAGATTTATAGCATGATCCTTCTCCCTATGAGGTGGTAACCCCTTAGTTTCTTGGAAGACCTCTTCAAATATCTCCAAAACCTGCTCCATGTCTGCAGGTACAATCTTCTCCTTTTTTTCCTGTTCCACTGTTTTAATATCCACCCAATATCTCTGATCATCTTTCTCCATACCTCCCTGAAGCAATTTCAGACTAATAGCAGCTTTGATTAATTCAGGCTCAGCCTTCAAAACAAACTTATTATCCTGAACCTTAACTGTTAAGGTCAGTTTATCAAAGTTTGCCTTCACCTCTCCCAAACTAGCCAACCAATCAACTCCCAAAACTACATCAGCTCCTCCTAGATCAAACAAATAGTAATTCTGCACCACCATCAACCCCTGTAACTTCATTTTTAAATTTTTACATTTCCCACTACACCTCACCTTATGTCCATCACCCACTTCCACTGAATAAGGTTGTGTGGGCAGCACCTTCAACCCCATCTCTTCTACCAATTTCAATGAAATGAAATTGTGGGTAGCTCCACAATCAATAAGAACCACCACCTTCTTACTGTTTATCTCTCCCCACAGCTTCAAGGATTTTTTTGTAGTAAATCCTTTTATGCTATGCAAGGATAACTGATGCAACTCTTCGCTCTCTTCCTCTTCCTTTTCTTCTGGCTGCATTTCCTCATCCTCCTCCTCCTCTTCCTCCCAAATCATCACTCTCAATTGCTTATTTTTACATATATGAGTAGGATGGTACTTTTCATTGCAAGTAAAGCACTCTCCTTTTTTCATCTTTTCACTCACTTCCATTGGAGATAGTCTATGGAAATTTTTCTTCTTATTTCCCATTTCCCCACCTTGTTTCAACCGTCCTACGGACTCCACCCCCTTGTTACTCCATGGCTGCCACTCTCTGCTGCTTTTCAAACTGGAGAAATTGGATCTTTGAAAATTCTGATTCATCTTCCCTATCCCAGTTTTAGGTAAATTATTCAGAACCCTAATTTTTTCTTCAATTTGCCTTGCCTTCAACATAGTCTCTATCAAAGACTTAGGTTCATGAACTCTTACCTCAGTGGCTATTTCCTCCCTCAGTCCCTTCAAAAAAATTTCCTTCAAGAAACTCTCATCCAGACCCCTTGCAGTTCCCACATATTTTTCAAATTGCCCTATAAAATTCTGCACACTCTCTCCCTGTTTTAATGCCAATAGCGACTGAATTGGGTTAGCTACATTAACCCCCTGAAATCTCTGAATCACCGCAAGCTTGAACCCCTCCCATGACTGTGAATTGCTCCACGATTCCCACCATTGAAACCACGAAAGAGCTTCCCCCTCCATAGCTACAAGAATCGAATCTAACCTCTCTTCCTCCTGCACCCCCTGGAGTCGGACATATTTCTCAATTCGAGAAATCCACCCCACTGGATCGTCTCCTACAAACACCGGCAACTCCATCGACCTCCATGGTCGCGCCCTTCCTTCCTCTGCATCTCCATATCTCACTTTTCTTTCACTTCTGCGCACGGTTTCCTCTTTTTCAGGCCGTTCCATCGACTCCGCGATCTTCTGCATCAGCGCCTCCAACGAACCCAATCGGGTTTCGATCGCGACCCGATTGGCAAATTGCGACTCACGCACTTCGTCCATGGTACGCTCCAAAACATCGATCCTTGCCTCCATTTTCTTCGATCCCATCTACCGCACAGAAGCCCCAAGATTGGAGCTCTGATACCAGTGTTAGGAACTGGTTCAGAAAGAGGTGCAAGAACGCTTTCTTTATTACAGAAACAATAGAATTGGGTACACAATGTGATTTGGAGGATCACAGCCTCCACTCATCCAAAAAGTCCCTCACTAATTCCCACTCCTAGCTTTTATACATTTCCGCCTTGTTAGTTGTGACTAACTATAGTTAGTTACACTAACTGTTTACACCACTCTATTACTTATCTAAACCCCCTATGATAAGTCTCAGCCCACTTTGCATCTCTATCATCCTAGCAAATAAATATATTCGATCTAAGTATTAACAGAATTACAGCACTACTTTTCTTCAACGGAATTGTAAAAATAACCTCTACCATGTTAAAGTTCAGAATGAGTTTACCATTAGGACAGTGTTGCCAGACTACTTATGTATCGAGGTCAAGCACCTTCCCAATGGTGCAGTGTTGCTTAAGGCAAGCATATTTGTCACCTACTCTACAAGAGAAACATGGAAGATGATAAAGGCATATCTGCTTCTATCAGTCCATAGTAGGTTCCTTGCGATATGCCACTCACAAGACCTGATATGTGTTACAGCCTTACAGGCATGAACAAGGTCTATCAATTCTTTCACAGACCCTGAGGAGAATTGGAAAGTGGTAAATTGTATCCTTAAAGGTACCATCATTCATCCCTTAAAGGTACACATGGAACTACACTTGTTTTATGTCCAATAGATGGTCATCAACGTGAATCCCACTCTCACATAACAGCTCAAATAAGCTAACTGGTGTTCTCACTAAGGCTCTTTCAGGAGAAAGTTTTGAGTTACGTGACAAACTTAGGGTATCCAACCAATTTTCATTAACCCATTCTCCTTGAGTGTGACAGGAATATTAGAGTAACCACTCATGTGGTAATAAAAGAAGTTAATTCCTAACTCCAAATATAAATGTATTTCTAGTTTTCATTATCTCTAAATATTTTCTTGCTTTTTCTCTCTCACTTTCCTTCCCTTTCTTACACATACTGTTTTCTCTCACGGATTGTCCCAAAACATTTTGCAAACAACCAATTTGTAAGAAATGACAGGACACCAAAAGAAACATTCTTAGCATATAAGTGATAAAACCTTCTTAAACATACAGAAAATATCATATTCTATTTTCTTTTCTCCAACATCAACTCCTCTCAAATCATTAAAAACAGAACTTCATTGCATGGAAAAGGCCATCACATGACTCTATTAGGGCAGCTTGGTGCTATAGAGTTCCTTCTGCTCATAGGGAAGGATAAGACCCACTGCTTGGGTCTACCGTAGGCAACCATATCTAGCATCTAAAAGAGGCTGATTTCAATACTCGAATCTGTAACCTCTGGTTCACCTGACTACAGTTCCAACTGGTGCACCAAGGCTCCCTTTCTTACACAACATCACTAGGCTCCATCAAATTTTCCAAAAATCCATTTAAAGCGAGGTCATTTTTTAAAGGTTTGTCCAAAACTATGCTTCAATCTTCCTCTATCCCTATTAAGCAAACTATTTTATATTCAATCCGCTTTTCTCTAGACATCTCTTATACACCTTCTTGCCTCGTCCACAACCACATTAGCAATCACCACACTATGCAATATATGTCTCCCTTCCATAAATGTGCTCTGGCGTTCATCTATGACTTTTGACAGCACTTTCTTCAACCTTCTCAATAAAATCTTAGCCACAATCTTATAAATAAAACCTATTAAAGAGATAGGTCTGTATTCGTTAAGGCCCTGTGGGTCTTGAACCTTGGGGATCAAGGCTATGAATGATGCATAGCTTCCTCTGGGGAACACTCCATTAGCAAAGAATTCATCTAAGACGCAAAGGACATTGGTCTTGAGAACGTCCCAGAACTCCTTAATGAACTTAAAATTCAGTACATCAGGGCCCGGGCTCTTCGTACTATCGCATTCCCACACCACTGCCCTAACTTCCTCTTCTTCAAAGCGGGCTACTAGAGCATCGTTGTCCTGTTGATTAATAGATTTAAATTCGACGCCATCCAGCAGCAGCCTCTCTGCCCCCACCTCCTTAAATCTCCTAAAAAAGAATTGTTTAACTCCTCTTTGACTTTGGTTTGTTCCTCCAACCAACACCCACCAGCAAACACACCTCTTAACATATTTTATCGACGCTTCCAATTAATAATCATATGGAAGTACCAAGAATTGCAATCTCCTTCCTTTAGCCATCTAGATCTTGCCTTTTGCCTCATGATGGACTCTTGCGAATGTGACACCACCCACAAGTCCTCTTGCAGCTTCTTTCTAAATATGATCTCCTCATCGGTCAGAGGTCTTTCATCTCCTTTCCCCAAATTGTTGAGTTCTATCTCCTCATCGATCAGGGAGTTTGTTATTGGTGAGTTAATTAATCTAAAGGGGAAAGCTAAGAAAAAGGGAGCAGAGATATTGATTTGGAATGGAGGTTCCAGTCCCTTGAAGTGCTGCTTGTACAGTATTTCCATTATTTTTCTATTCCGTTATCAATTCCTTGTTATTGATCTACCTAATAGTGGCAGTATGGGGATTTTTCTATTATAAATTCAATAAAATACCAGTTTCCTATCCATTCTCATTACTTGATTCCTAAATGTAAGAAGTTGAATACATATTAACAGTAATACCCAAATCAGTACCACCCACCAATACCGGGGGGGAATCCACAACAAAAGTACCTTAAGATCTCAACTGAATGGCTTATTCATCTCAAAATAGATCCAGAAACATACTTGCAACTTCAGTATTATTAATTGCGGATTGCAGAAAATGGCGGGAAACCAATAATCGACTATATCATATAGCAGATACTGTCGTGGGCATGTAGTGGAAGTCACATAACAGTTGAAACATATGATATATATCAATTATATATGTATAAAGTTAAGTTGTATGCAAATGAAAACAAAATACATAAAAATCAGTATAATATTAACTCAAAAGTTCAATTGACTGGAGACTCGCCAGAGATGACAAGAGGATGCAGCACACATGCCACAACCATAACAATGATAGTGGCTGCAATAGCGGACGGAGTTACAATCATGGATCCGAGAAATTCGGCTATGCAATAGTACGATAGTGCTGTAGCACCTCTATAGCATAGTTTTAAATAGCGCCGCTTTAGCGCGCAATCTCGCACCAGGTGCGGTTTGCAGCACCCAGCCGCTACGTCCATGCCGCAACGCGACGGTTTCCGGTGGCGGCAGGTGAGGCGCGATAGCGCCGCTACTTCGTTGACGAGAAAACAGTTGCAGAGAGGCTTACGTATTGGGGGCAGCCAGTTGGGAATTTGATGAAATTTAAGGGCAAAAGGGTAAAAGTCCAACAATAAGTGAGGGCAGTTTGGACTTTTACCCTTTATTTTTTTTTTTTTCTTAAAAGAGGCTGTGTGGACTGGGCATTTGTCCTTCTTCCTCACAAATCCCTTCGTTCTTTTTCACTTTCCCTCCCTCTTTCCCTCCCGACGCCGCTGCAGCATCTTCTCCCTCTGTCTGCTGCTTTCTCGCCCTCTTTCTCTTCCGACGAAGCTGCTCATCTTCTCCCTCTGTCTGCTGCTTTCTCGCCCTCTTTCTCTCCCGACGAAGCTGCTCCCTCCCGACGCCGCTGCAGCATCTTCTCCCTCTGTCTACAGTGCTTTCTCGCCCTCTTTCTCTCCCAACGAAGCTACTCAGCTGTCCTCTTCTCCGCTGTCTGCTGTTCATTCGTGCTTCACACTGGTTCGTTTCTTTCTTCTTCTTCTTTTAGCCTTCACAGTGTTTTAATTGGTTAGCTTCCTCCTTCTTGATATTAGCTTTGTTTCTGCCTGCTCCTCCTTCTTTCAGCCTTGACCGCAGCAGCAACAACCCCCAGTGATTTCATGGCAGCGCAGAACAATCCTGATCCAGTGGGTTCTTGCGGATTGGTAAAACCCACTAGTGAAAACCTTGACATGGCATGGCAGTGGAATAGTTTAAAAGATATCGAGAACAAGAGATATGTAACATGCGATTTTTGTGGGAAAGTTACAACGGGTGGCATCACAAGAGCCAAAAGACACCAGATTGGGTTGAAGGGTGATGTGGGTCCTTGTAAAAAAATCCCAGCCGAAATTAAGAAGACTCTGAAAGATGCTTATATGGAAAAGCTTGTTCAAAAGAATGCATATAGTGTTGATATACATGAAGATGATGATATCTTAGAAGAGGTGCAAGAAATTCAACACATCAAAAGTGGGAAAAGGAGTGAGATAGCTTCAAGTGAAGCCTCTACTAGAAATACTGCTGCCGCCAAGAGAGTTAAAGGCCCCTTGGATTTAATGCTTTTTAAGAAACCAGAAGCAAGCCTCTACTGGAAATACTGCTACTTCCTTTATGTTCCTTGAATCCTTGTTTTGAATGTGTAGTATTATACTTTTCATTCCTCATTTCCTCCTATTCTGGGTGATTTCTTATCTTATAGCATTTATATATGTGGTATAATTTATTATATAAGTATCTTATGTACTTTACAGTAGCGGCTTTACCGCTACCCGCTATACCGCTATAGCGTTTTTGGGGTCAGCCGCTACCCGCTATTTAAAACTATGCTCTATAGTGGCTATTTAACAACACTGCTCTAGTAATCTCGTCTGACTGATACTAATTCCCTATTTATAGCTTTGCCATCTCCTTCCAATTGTTAATCAACATTAGATGGAAAATTTTGTAAGACACAAATTAACGCTATACAAAATGTGACCACAGGTTAAATAACATCTCTACACTTACGTTCTGCCAGCAATATCCCAGAAACTAAAACAAGTAAATCAGCACATACCTCCCAATCAAGGTAATGGTTAGCAGCTTCATAGTCTGTAAGAAGAGACACTGTACACTCCAAAAGCGGCAGCTCATTAGCCTGTATGGGTGGAAATCTCCGGTCCCTGAGGGCACTGCAAGATATTGCAAGCACAAAGCACAGACAAGGAAAATACCAAATTAATAATGCAAGTGTGAGCAACATAAAAATTAGTTCAACAAAATGCAAGCAAGCAGAATTTGCATTGACAAAACAGAAGATACCCTATAACATCAATAAACCTGGTCAGTGCATAATCTTTGAGCCCATTGATCAAGCTGCGTGCTTCCAGAGTTCCGATGCAACCCCGAAGACGAGGATCTCCGCCATTCACCACTTTCTTCCATGTAACAAACAATGGGCTAAAACAAAACATCGTTGCTTCAAACAAGGATACCATATTATATCATATTGTCGACTCAAGTATAGACTTTTTTTTCCGCTAAAAGGATTTCCCCCTTACAAAATCAGAGATTAATTCATTTCAATGCGAAGATATTGTCAAATTGGGCACAACCACTTCCCCAATATCCTTTTCCATAACTCAGATCGGGTATAAATTATGATTTAACTAAAGGGAAAACAAATATTTTCTTTCTTAAAACTAAATATACAATATTTCATCCACTGTTTCAAATTCCTATTTGTAAGTCTTGTTTGAATAAACTTTTCTATCAGCACTTACAGAAGAAGAAAACAAGGTACAATTAAGTGAACTTCTCCCATAAATTAAAATCAACCTATGCACTAAACTTCTACAAAAGTTCTCTTATCTAACTTCTCCATAAGCTGAGATGCAGAAAGTAGTTTTAACATATATGAGAGAAGCTCAATTCATTTTACCATTTTTTCTCCTTTAACTAGTGCTTATGGAGAAATTTATCTGAACACAACCTTATTCATGCAAATTCCAATTGCAGAATCACTTATTCGAGCAAAAATTAAGAAACTTTCACCAACATCACAAAATTTAAACAGTGGCCCATCTCATGAAATCAAAAAATAAAAAAAAAATAAAAAACAGAACAATTATCAAAAAAGATTTCATCCCATTTACAGAAAAAGCGTATATTATCTTAATAAAGAACAAATAAAAATAATTAAAACAATTTATTAAAAAATTAAAAGAAGACAGGGATTACTGTTGAGCCTGATCGAAGGCAGGGGAAGGAGCTTCCGTGCTGTTGTAATGAGCGAGGAGGGTGTCGAAGCAGTACACGACCATCTCCTTGTTCGCCGACACCATTTTTGTGTAGTGCCAAGGTTTTCTTGATACGATGATGTAATTCTTGAAATCAGAATTGGTGCTTTGGGTTTTTAGGTCTGAAATAAGAATAACAACAAAACAGAGAGAAAAGAAGGCTCTCCTTTTTCTCTCTCCCGGTTTCTTGCTTGCAAGCAACCAGCAAATTAAATAATAAAGTAGAAGTTCAACACTTCTACTCACTTTTTCACGAGGAGTAAAATAAATAAAGTAAAACATAGATGTAAATTGTAAATAACAAAGTAGGGAGTTATAGTAGAAGTTCTACTCACTCGTAAATTGCTCTATTGACACTAGCACTAGTAATTTCCTGAATATGTAAACTTACCTCCTGAAGCAACAAAATTTTTGTTTAATACTTGAATATATAATTGTGATAAATATGGGAATTTTTTCCTATATGTATTAGTATGACTTTTTTTTTTCCAAAGTAATCAAATCTCAACTTCAGAAAACAAAACTTATGTAGAATGGGAAATAAATATAAAACTGGTGCATATTGAAAAAAAAAAAAAACCATCAAACTACTATATATTGGGAAAAAAAACCATCAAACTGGTGCATATAGGAAAAAATTTCGATAATATGTCATGTAATTAGTTTTACGAGTTTATTTAATTATTAAGTTAGTAATATTTAAGAATTAATTTGATATTAAGTTATATTTTTTAAGGATTAATTTGATATTATGTTGTAATATTCAAGACTTAATTTGTAAATAAGTTGTACCCTAGATGTAATTATCGTAACTTTCACGCATCTAAATACTCAATAAAAAAAATATTTTTTCAAGAATTAAATAGACAGATGTTTACACATTCACAAACTAAATCGATTATTTACTCAAAAGATATTTGTGCTATCATTAAAGATATGAATAATTAGCACAAGATCATTCTTACCAACTTAACCAAATTGAGTTCTTAATATTTAACTTTGTTAAACATTTAGAGGATGTAAATTGGGCAAAATTTATTTACAAAATAAAATAAATTAATGTTTTGCAACAGTTAATTTAGTTAAAAACAAGTTAGAATTAGAATTATGGAAAAATACTTTAACTAATATCGATTTGTTTTATGATTTAGTGTTACTTCTATGAAGTATTATTTCATGTTTTCATTTCTATTTGTTGTTTGATTCTTGGTTATATGAATTATATTATATTTTGAATGATTTAAGCTATAAATTAGCGATTCACATTTGCTACATGATAATTTAACTACTATATTGCGAAAAAGCTTTGCCTAGTCTTATTTATCTAAAAATCACGTGTAAATTTTGCGTATTTTTATCTTTTTCAAAAATAGTCTTCAACAATAATTAATTACAACAAATATTCAAAGTAAGAAAAGCATATGAATTACAAACATGGATAACATAACAAAAAATATAAGTAATGTGCCTTATGGCACTACAAACTACATACCAAACACATTATTGTATCTCAAATGGTTAGGGATACGTGTGAACTAGCACAAGGTACTAAGTACATACACCAAAAGGAAAGAGGATACATATTACTACTTACTTCCTACTAGCTAGCCACAACTACATACTATCCTAAATTAGAGCTAGGTCGATGTAAGATAAAGTAGATATAGAAGCAACTAAAACTCTTAGGCCTTCATTCGTGAAGAACTTGATCCGCTAGTAGCTTGTCATCTACTCCCGTGAAGAACTGCGATCATCACAAACACAAAACCACATGTGCAACAACACAATGGTAAGCTCATAGAAACAAGCATACATCTCAAATAAAAAATTAATTCCACATTATCATATTTTTCATAGGAGATAAACAAAAAAATACTAAAAGATCCATTTCATTATGATAATCACAACACATCCTCAAACAGAGTAGTGTTCTTTGAAGCTTGTTCTAGAGTAGTGTTCTCTAGGGAAGAACAGAGTAGTGTTCTCTTGTTCTTGATCATTAGGAGTCTAATAGGGTTTTAGATTTCTATTCTTTATCTAGGATTGATAAAGAGAGATTGTTGTAAAGCTTGTAAGAACTGAATTTTATAATAGTGGAACTCTAATCTAGTGTTGATTAGAAGAAACTGGATGTAGCTTCTCTTGAGAAGTGAACCAGTATAAATTGCTTGTGTTGATTTTCTTTATCTCTATCTCTTCAAGTAATCTTGTTCATTTGTTTTTGGTGTTATCATCATTACTCAACAAGTTTTATTTTGAGCTATTGATTTCTTATGCTGAGTAATTTGATTGATTAAAAGCATTCTTGGTTTGAAAGTGATTAAGATCATTTGACTCTGATTTTATAAACATTTTTAAAAGACCAATTTTTAACCAATTCACCCCCTTCTTGGTTATTGTGGGTATTCCTATTGTTTTCAGTACATACACAACATACATCCATCACAAACACATCGTCAACATCAACATCATCTCATCTTAATGTCATCATGAACATCATTTCATATTAATATAATCATCAACATAATCTCATTTCAATATCATCAACATCACAAGTAATCATATTCTGCATATATACATATAACACATGCCTGGGATTCACATTCCCTAAGTCTTCGGACAACACATCACAATCCATAGTACCACGATACTCATATTTTAGAAAAATTCTAAATTAAAGATGAGAATTATAATATACAAAACAAACTCATGTCCATTTAAAATTTAATAAAGAAGTAAATAGGATAATTAATTATAAATTTTGGACAGAATCTCCTTTGTAATTAAGACTTTTCCCAAAAAATCTAATCATTACAACAACAACATCATTCACAATATCATTCATCAATAACAAATATATTGCATTCCATTAGTTTAAAAACCAGCACACAATAGGGACATACATACATCCCCATAATTGGGTTCCCTAACCCCAACTATGGTATCAAAAGTTGTAAACAAACAATAAACTCCCCTCACCTATCTATATCCCAATGTTAGCTCCTTGTAGCGTAATTTTGAGATCTGTCATTTTCACGTCCTTTAGTCCAAACATAGAGCTCTATATACCAAATCGAAGATAATTTAGTATAAATTTTGAAGACAAGGTTAATATTAACACTCGTGGTCAAATGCCCATTCAAATTTAAAAAGGAGCTAAAATGATGTTTGAGTCCACATCAAAAAGACGTCGTTTTGAAATTTCGATCACACCAATGTGATCAGGGTTCAACGAAGGTCACAAAAAGGTAACTTTTATGACGTTTTTTTCAAAGGTTTTTCAAATGAAGTGTAAAAACATTCAATAATGGTACCCAAGTCACAAAAGATCCTAAGAGAGGTTCAAACTAGCTAGGAGAAGGCATAGAAAACATGGTTACCTCAAAGAAACCGTGAAAAGAGGATTAGAGGCTCTATTCTCTACCGAATCCTTGAGTTGAATTTTGAAGATTCGGCTCTGATTAAAGTGTTCCTCTCTGTGCAGTGGTCTGATGGCAATCAACGGCGACTCATGACGGTCACGGGTGGTCGTGGTGGTGGAGGAGGGGTCTAGTGGGTGTTATGAAGAGAAAGGAATATGAAAATGTGTGGTTTCATGCTGCTGCACATTTTTTGTAGCTGACTAAACTCTCCCAGACATATTTTGCTTGCTTGGGCGAGTTGACCCAGTTTAAAAAAAAAAAACCACTGCTTTTGTGCAAAGTTGATATCTCACACTCCAGATGTTATTTCGCAAATCCCAACAATCAAAATATGTATACATGGGTTATGAGCCTACCTTTAAAATTGGAAAACAATTAACCAATCCGGGATTATGATTTTATCGAAACATGTTTTAGGTTAAACTCGGAATCACACAGTCTCAATCCAGATAAATCAAACTCCACATAACCTAACATCCACACCAAGCTGTTGAACAAGGATAATCCACACAACACTTCAATTAATCCAAGTTAATAAAGTAATTAAATTATACAAGAAATACATCAAACATCTATTTTTAGTTATCGAAATTTCAGGGTGTTACATATTGAGGCCCATTACATAAATAAACAAGAAACACAAAAAATCCTCGTAGATGTTGCATGCTAAGCAAGCCATGGGTGCTAAGCCCAAAAAAAAATTTGCTCAACAATCTTCGATATGCTCCAATTCAACTCCTCACGACATCCTCCATCCTTGCCTTTAATAATTAGTGCAACCTGAATTCTCTTGGTCATCTCTTCTTGTAGAAGCTTGGCTTTGGACTTTGTCATTGGACCCTTCAATTCATGGAGTGCTTCTATCTATGCTATTTGGATAGTCCTCTATCAACATCCACCAAAACATACACATTAACCCCATCCATAGTCATCACCCACTATGGAGTCTGTTAGACTCAGGGGGAGCTAGAGAGGTTTAAGAAGCTGAGCTTCTTAGACATTGAAATGTTTAGGCTTTTACATGCCAATTCAATTGAATGACATTTGTAATTTGCGTATGTCTAAGATGATCCATCCTATGATCCATTGCATAAAACTCATTCATGTTTTCACAAAAGCATAAGTTTCATAAAAAAAGCTTTTCTGAATCACAAGGTTTTCATGAATGCGTAAAAAGCCAAGTGTTCCATGTTTCAAGTTTGGGAAAAGTATTTTTTCAATGGTTTAATTGATTACTAGCAAGTGGTAATCTATTACGTGAAAATAGAGAACCTATTTAATCGATTACGAGATTGTGGTAATCGATTACACAGTTAAAAATCACAGAATGGACTTCTTGTGATAATCGATTACAACATTGTGGTAATCAAATACTTGGCAACTATTTTGAATAAAGCTTCCTATGATAATCGATTACATTATGATTTAATCGATTACATTATTCATAAGTCTTTTCAAGAAATCTCAAGAACACTTTAATCGATTACATAAGTGATTTAATCGATTACTCACAGTTATAATAGTTTTGTCTATAAATAGAAATAAATTGTTTTAACAAAATAACAACGAATTTCATAACCTTTCTGAAGAGGGAAAAGATACTACGAGCTATTCTGTGTTTGATCCTCAAATTCTCAAGCTTCAAGAAACCTTAAGAGGATTTCTTTTTTGGGCAACTTTCTAAAGAAGAACGTGGAGAGAATGTTCTAAGATTTTTCATTCAACCTTGATTCAAGTTTGGTAATTATTTGCATTCATCTGTAGTGGATCATCAAGTTGTTTCTCTTCATACTCTTATGGTTGTAATTCTCTTTAGAATTTCTGAGTTGTGTAACTAGTGCAATAGTTTTTCTTAAAGCTTGTCTAGAATAGGTTTTTTTAGAGGGAAGAGTAGAGAAGGGTTTTCTCTATGTCTTGATCACAAAGAGTCTAAGGGAGTTAGATTTCTTGTTCTTAATCTAGGTCTGATTGAGAGTTATCATATAAGCTTGTAAGAAACAAATTGTTAATAGTTGAACTCTAACTAGTTGGTTAGGAGAACTAGATGTAGCTTCTCTAGGTTGAGAAGTGAACCAATATAGTTCTTGCCGTTGATTACTTCTTCTTTATCTTTTCTTATGGTTATTAATTGTCATTCGTTGGTATAACTTTTCATAATCAACTGAAACTTTCTTGGTGTAATTGCAATCTATAAAGATTGGTGTTTGATTGATTGAAAGTGTTCAAAGGTTGTTTTGTGATACGATCCATTTTAACTCTAATTGTTTAAAGAAATTTTAATTGGCTAAGAACAACCAATTCAGCCCCCTTTTGGTTTGTGTGTTGTTCATACTATTTTTAATTGGTATCAGGAGCTAGTTCTTGTATGTTATTCAAGATCACTACTTTCTTTTAAAAGAAAATGAATACCTCGCAAATCACTTTTAAGAAGGGTGCCTCTCTCAATCGTCCTCCAATGTTTGAGGGAGAACACTTTAGTTTTTGGAAAAATAGAATGCAGATTTTCATTCAATCAAATGACATAGGTGCATGGAATGCAATCGAAATAGGTCCTTTGATACTTAACAAAACTGTTGATAGTGAAAAAGTTCCCAAAGAATGGAATGAAATGACTAATATAGAAAATAGGGTAGTTCAATATGATGTTAAAGCAAAAAATATGAAAACCTCTGCTTTGTCTTCTGATGAGTTTTTCAGAACAGTTATGTAACATCCCGGGCGCTGACGAGGGCGGGGAGTGATCGCCGGTGCAGTGAGGCACGGACAAGGAGCAGCTCCTGGCAGGCTTCCAGCGGGAGGGGTACATGAATGAATCGAATACACACCTGAACGAGAGGGATCCAGAGGCTGTGCAGGTATGGGACTATACAATTGAGGATAACTTAAAGGATTTAATAGGTACTACCTATACCAACAAGGTGCATCTACTTTTCGGTAGCCCATAACATAAGAACTCCACAGTTAAGTGTGCTTGACTTGGAGCAATCTTGGGATGGGTGACCTCCTGGGAAGTTTCTCAGGAAGTGTGTGAGTGAGGACAAAACACACTGAAAAGTCTTGTGTTGGTATGTAGGGACAGTCGTTGATCCTGCAAGTGGTCGGGCGTTACAAGTTAAGTGCAAAAGTGCAAAAGAAATGTGGGAGATGCTGGAAATTACTCATGAAGGAACTGACGAAGTAAGGAGATCTAGAAAACATACCTTGATCTAGGAGTATGAAATGTTCAAGATGAACACAGTAGAAAGAATTTCTCAGTTCCAAACCAGATTCACTCATATAGTCAATCATCTTCTGGGTCTTGGTAAAACGTTTGATGTAGAGGAACTTAACATCAAAATCCTGAAGTGCTTGACAAGACCTTGACAACCAAAAGTGAGAATAATCAAAGAATCTAAATATCTGTCAAAAATGTCTATGACTGCACCTTTTGGTAAGTTGTTTGAATATGAATTAGAAATGTCTCAACTAACAAATGCAGAACATGCAGACAAGAAACAAAAAAGCATTGCTTTAAAAGCCCCATCTTCAAAATTTGAGAAAGATGATGATTCAAGTGAAGATGAAAATGATGAAAATCTGAATCTTATTGTCAAAAGATTTGGCAAGTTCATGCAGAAAAACAAGAACAGAAGTTCACAAAGTTAACAAAAGAAATGATAACAACAACACCACCAAGAACTTCAACTGTTTTGTGTAACACCTCGACTTACTATCTTATTATTTATTGATTTTTAATGAAAAATTCTTTTCAACTTTCTTAAGAGTATCCAGTCAAATATAACGAAGTTTTGTCAATAACTGATACTCCAAGAAAATTTCATTACTGAGTAATATTTATAAATCTGAAGTAATATATATAATAAGATTACAAAATGAAATTGGTTCTATTACATAGTACAACTAATTCAAAACACTTTGTAACAAAAGAATACATCTTCAAACATATCATCTTCAAACAAAATCCTTTTCTTGTAAACAGCTAGTGGTCTCTCTTTGCTGTTCATCTGCTTGCTCGAATAAAATCGAGGTCATAGCAGGTGTCAACCACATACACAAAATACAGGATAAGTTTATGATAAACATAATTTAAGCAACAAAATATGAAACGACTCATTTTTACTTAGCTTATTATTTATAATTTTTACGAAATATTATTTTGTTTTTGTTCTCAAAAAGTAATATTATAAATGAGTTATTTAACATAAAGCGTTCTTGAGTTCATAAAAGCATACAGTCCACAATGCAGTTTAATATATATTACAATCCAAAATATAGTCCATATACAGTCCCAAATACATGCCAGCAGAATATATAGACGGGTCTAAAGTCTAGTACAAATTACACATTATCAGAATAAACACAAGAAACGAAATATAAGCAATCCAAGCGTCCTCATCACATCTTCTTCATAACCATCCACTGCTTATGCTTTACTGTTCCTCTGCTCGCTCAAATAGATTGAGGTCATCGCAGGTGTCAACCACAGACACAAAAATAGGGTAAGTTTATGATAAACATAGTTAAATAAAAGAATACATCCATAACTAACCATAATAACATTCATAAGACAAGATGCATGATAGATGCATGATTCTTTGTTTAAATGATGCATGTTCCTTTTAAATTCTCATCACATGGTACCATAGTCAAGATAGCCCCAATCACTGGTCCAGAACTTGCACGATCAGTCAAGGTGTCACAGTGGTGCACAGGAAGGTCACCCACACTACATGTGATCATCATGGGTGGCGTGAGTTCCCGACTGCCGAAACACCCCCAGCTTAGACTCCTCATTGTCTGAACGCTCGTACTTAGTTCCTCTAACTATCTGACACACCTCCTCTTGAGGTAAATCACACGGACTAGCCCCTGCCAGACATATGCATATGAAACATGCATGAATGATTCTCTTTTTATCTCATATTTACTCTTCAGTATAGATTTATATCTCAGATTCTCATATTCTTATACTTGAAATTTTCAACATCAATCTTCATAAAGTTCAACATAATAAACGTTCTTTCATCATAATTTTAGCATGAAATTTGATAAACATACTCAAGAATTTATAGCACACTTTTAACAATATATAAACTCATAAACTTCAATGAAACATTCCATTATGTTACTATAAACCAAATCAATCATTTCCTTAAATATAGTCATAATACATAAAATTTAAGTTACTTAATCATTCACCCATTTAGCTAGATTCAAGTTATTTATTCTAACAATCATTTCTTAAGCTAATTTCAAGTCACTCATTCAAATAATCATTCATTACACAAACTTTATCTCTTTGAAGCATTTCATCGAACACATGGTAGGCAAGGCTTAATTCTTTATGGAAATAAATGAGAATCTTAGCATAATTAATATCTAAACCATATTTATCATAAAGCTTCCCCATACCTTGCTTTCTTCTTAAAATTTGACAGCCTTGCTCCTAGTATTCCTAGTTCTTCACGTGGGTTTTTAAGGATAGTGGGCCTTTGTTTTGCTTTAAGTAAAAGGTGACAAAGATGTAAGATTTTGGAAAGTGATGGAGTGGAATATTTTGCACGTAGCTTCCTCTTGGACCAGCCTCCAATTTTGGTCCCCACCACCTTTTTATAAGGTTATTTATCTTGCCTTTTGTTACAAATATCTCTAGTGTCATCATGGCTTAACTTTCCATTTGCTTTAATCCCATTGGCTATTCATTTCCCACCCTACAAGTGTCCATATTCTTGAGAATTCTACATCATTCTCCTTGGTTTTCAATTTGCACGTGCACTACTAAACTTGTAGTGAAATCTTCATTTGTTTTCCTTTCCTACGTAGGATGGCTAGATTTTTAGTGAATTTCCATGCTTTTCTTTATTCTTTGACTTAGTATATTATCTTTGAAACGAAACTATTTCTTGCTTTTAGTACAATCTAATTTACATTTTCCTACCTAAAAATAATATAATTCTAGGTTAATTTTAGTCCTATTAAAATTTCTTACAAGTAATACATTTAGGGTATCTTTTAAGCTTTCCATTCCAATTACATTTTCCTTAATTCTAATTGGTCCATTTACTTTTGGTTATTAAAATTACTAAATTGGTTCATCAAATGAGTCTATTCCTTCTATAATTAAGAGAAAATTCTATGGATTGTATCTATCCTTTTCCTATGTTTTTCTGATGCTTGAGTTAGTCTGGATTGAGCTCTTTTCAAAATATCTTCCAAAATTACTAAAAATTCTAGTTTATGGTTTCTTTTCACCAACTATGTTAATAATTCATTATCTAGGAGCATACTGTACTTTTATCAGGTTCATATAGAATTTTTGAGGCTATCTGACCTTTTCAGGGCTGAAGGGTATTTTTGTAATTTTTAAAAATGTCCAGGGGCATTTTCGTTATTTTCACCTTAAACTATCTTTTGTAAAATAAAAGCATATTAATAATCTTATGAGAAAATTTACACATATGTATTGAAATATGAGGGTGTTACAAAATATATTCAATATGCAGATGTTCATAATAACATCCTCAAATATGCATGATTCTCTTAGACTCTTATCATGATGCATGATTCTCTTAAACTCTTTCAATATTTGGTACCAATTGTCAAGATAGCCCCATCCCTGTGGCACAAAACTTATCCGACCAGTCAAGGTCTCCCGGTGTTGCACAGGTTCTCACCCACACTTCATGTGATCATCATAGGTGGCATGATTCCCCACCGCAAGAGTCACCCCCCAACTCAGACACCTTTTGTCTGAACGCACGAACTCAATTCCTGCAGCTATCTGACACACCTCTTCTTTGAGGCATCTCTTATACACACCTCCTCTCTGAGGCAACTCTTATGCACATGAGACACATGAAACTAATTCACTTAATGCATAACTCTTTTCATATGTATTTTCAACATCAGTCCTCAATCACTGTCTCACATACTTTTACTCAGAAGTTCAACATATTGTTTATGTACAGAGATTCATAGAAACACTCAGCAACACATGAACTTCATAGAAATTCATAGAAACACTCAACAACACATGAACTTCAAACACAAACAACATTTAAACTATCTTTATCATAAAGCTTCCCTATACATACCTTATAACCTCTTAATAAGCTTGTCTTTCTCTTCCTAAAGGTGCTAGCTTTACACGTGATTCTTCAAGGGGGAATGGAGTCTCTTTATGCTTTTGAAAAGGAAGGATAAAAATGAAATGAAAGAGATAAGAGGAGAGTAGTTCACGTGAAGGTGGGTAGAAAGGAAAACTTGAAGAATGACTTCCACTTAAGGCCTTTCTCCCTTTATATAGAGTTTGGAAAATAATAAAATATTCAAGGACATTTCTAGCCTTCCTAGCTAGTTACTCCCATTTGGTTTCATTAGAACTTAGTTTCATCTCATTCCATTCCATCCTAACCAAGCTCATAATGACTCTTGCTAAATATCTTCCAACATTACAAAAATCTTCTAAGTCATGATGACTCCTTTACAAGTGTCCTACCACTTGTCATGTGTCATGAAGCTTCTCTTCCCTTCTTTAATCTTCACGTAAATCACCAAGGAATAAGAGAAGATTTTTCTTCTCTTCATGCCATCTTGTACACATGTCTTTCAAGGTTATGATGGCTTCTTATCCATTCATCAATGGTGGCTTATAAGTGGCTAGATATTTCTTAAGCCTTCATAATTGCACCTTATCATTTTAATTTATGAATCTTAAGATATTTTTCTACTTATCATGTCTTTATTTCCTTAAAGAGAATAAAATTGTGTGGTTCTCCTTGTATCCACATGTCATCTTTTATGAAGAAGAAGAATTCAATTCCAATATGACTTTACACATGGCATTCCTTAAGAGGAAGTAAAGTTCAATTTGAACTCTTCTACCTAAAGGATAATATTAAATAATAGAACTCTAGAGTTTTCCAGAAACTGACTTCAATTACAGTATAAATTGCTCACAAGCAGTCTATACAGAGTGCTACACAGACCTTACATATAAGACTGCTCTTATCTTAATTCTGATTGGTCCGTTCTGCTTCTAACCATCAAAATTACTAAATCATCTTATTAAATAAGTCTATTCATCCTACAATTAAGAGAAAATTCCACATATTCTATTTATCATTTTTCCATATTTTTCTGATGCTTGAATTCTCCTGAATAAAATTTCAAAGTTATGACCGTATAAAATTCATAGAAATCCTATTCTGAGGCTTCTTGTCACAAAGTATTTTGGTAATTTGCCATCCAAGGGCACTCTGTAATTTCATCAAGCTTTCACAAAATATCAAAGGATGTCTTGGTAATTTTTAGTCTCAAGGGTACTATGGTAATTTGTCACTCATCCTAGGGGTATGATTGTAATTTTTACTATAAAATATCTTAACAAAATATCTAAGGATATTTGTGTAATTTTGGCTCAAGGGTATTTTTGTAACTTCCATTTTAAAATATCTAACCAAAAATATCCAAGGGCATTATCGTCATTTTCACCTCAAGGGCATTTCTATAATTTCTGCTTCAAAGGAAGGGTAATATGGTCATTTCTCTTCAACTATTTTTGTAATATCTCTAATTAATATTTCACACAAATAATTTAAATATAGATCAATTAAATCTCACATAACCTAACACTCTCATCAAATAGTTGTGTAAGAAACATTTTGACCATACATTTGCAGTTATTGAAATTTCAGGGTGTTACACTTTGAGTGTGGAAAGCAAGGCCACATCAAGGTTGAATGTTCAATCTTAGCTTCTTGAAGAAGTAGTTGGGTGAAAAGAAAGAAAAGAAAGAAGAGAAACCCAAAAGAGCCTACATAGCTTGGGAAGATAATGCATCAACAACTTCTGAATCTTTAAGTGAGAATGAAGAAGCAAATGTTTGTTTAACATCAATCATTGATGAAGAAGAGTCAAGTGCAGAATCTGAGATAAATCCTGAAATTGATCAATTAGTTAATGCTTTTAATGAAATGCATGAGGAGACAAAAAAACTAGTTGTCTCTAATAACAAGCTCAAAGGTGACCTTAGATGGCATACTACTAAGCTAGCTTCAATGCAAGTAGAACTTTGCAACTTGAAACAAGAAAATGAAAAAATTGTTTCAAGTTACAAAGCAAATGGTTGTGTGTGTGCCTCTTCTACAAAAGTAGATGAACACAATGTCTTGAAAAAGGAATTTGATGATTTCAAAAAGAGTTGTTATGAAAAATACATGTCTTTATTATCAGAAAACTCCTACTTGGTAGATCTTTTGAAAAAGATTTATCGAGGAAAATGCAGTTTAAACCAAATATTAAGTGTACAAAAGTATGTTTCAGATAAATCTGGATTGGGATACAACTATCAACCAAAACCTTTTTAAAACACCAAGTTTGTAACCCCAAAAAAGGTGAATAGAAAAAGGTTTTCAAAAACAAAACATACTAAAATGACTCATTTTGAAAAAGGATCAAAATCTGTAATATGTCATTACTCCATGAAGAAAGGTCACACATCACCCAAGTGTTATTTTTAGCAAAAAAATATATTTCATCTAGAAAAAAACAATTGATTAAATTAATACTTTGATTTTCTTATATAAAAATTTAACTGATAAAAAGAGAATGCATATAGGTTCCTAAGAAAAAGAGAAAAATAGCTAACCCCTATGGACCCAACCTTAATTAGGTACGTTTCTTTGCAACTTGATTTGATTGTTGCAGGTGTGTCTAAGAGTTAAAACTTCACTATGGTACTTGGATAATGGATGCTATAGGCACATGACAGATGATAAATCCATGCTACTCTCTGATATTAAAGGAATGAAGATTTGTCACCTATGGAGATAACAACAAAGGAAAAATAATTGGAGAAGACAAATTGGTGATAGCTTTAAAACCAAAATCAGAAATGTGTTTTATGTTGAAGGTCCAAAGCATAATCTTCTGAGCATAAGCCAGCTTTGTGACAAAGGACTAAATGTATCCTTTAACAATAATTGTTGCTTGATATGTGATTTGACAAAACTGGTGAGGTAATTCATGTTGGGAAAATAAAAGGAAACATTTACTTGCTTGCAATAGAACATGCATTCCTTCATAACATAAAATTGATTAGTGAGTAAAATTAATGAATCATGGCTTTGGCATAGAAGAGCAAGTCACATCAACATACATCATATGAACAAGCTCATAAGGAAGGACTTAGTAATTGGGTTGCCTAAACTCAAGTTTAAAAAAGACAAAATTTGTGATGCTTGTCAAAAGAGGAAACAAACAAAAATCACTTTTCAAAACAAAAACATTGTTTTCACTACAAGACCTCTTGAATTGCTTTACATGGATTTGTTTGGTCCTTCAAGAACTATAAGTTTGGGTTAAAATTACTATGGACTTGTCATAGTTAATGATTTCTAAAGATTTACATGGACTTTGTTCTTGAAATCTAAGAGTGATGCTTTTAATGCTTTAAGAAAATTAGCCAAGCTTTTACAAAAATGAAAAGGGCTGCAAGATAGTTTCAATAAGAAGTGATCATGGTGGTGAATTACAAAATGAACATTTTGAAAAGTTCTGTGAAGAACATGGAATAAATCACATTTTTTTAGCTCCAAGAACACCTTAACAAAATGGTGTTCTGGAGAGGAAAAATTGGTCACTTGAAGAAGGTGCAAGAACTCTTCTTAGTGAAACTAATTTGCCAAAACATTTTTGGGCTGATGCAGTGAGCATTGTTTGCTATACTCTATATAGATTGCTCATAAGGCCCATCTTAAAGAAAACTTCTTATAAACTTTACAAAGGTAAAAAACCAAACATTTCACACCTTAGAGTTTTTGGCTGTAAATGTTTTGTTTTGAATAATGGAAAGGAATTTTTTGGCATATTTGATGCAAAAGCTGATGAAGCAATCTTCCTTGGATATTTAATTCAAAGTAAAGCATATAGAGTTTTCAACAAAAGAACCATATGCATGGAAGAATCTATACATATTATCTGTGATGAATCTAACTCCTCAAAAGAGAAAAAAAGTTTTGAAAATGATGCATGACCATTGGAAGAAAATGTCACTACCAATGAAATTGGTGAGAGGAATAAGGGTTAAACAAATGAAGAAGTTGACCCTTCAACTCCAACTCAAATGTCAAAGGATTGGAGAACTACAAGAGATCTCTTCCTAGACAACATTATTAGTGAAGTATCTAAGGGAGTTTCCACTAGATCATCTCTTAGAAACTTATGTTGTGATATGACCTTTGTATCTCAAATTGAACCCAAAAATATTGATCAAGCATTACTTGATGAACACCGGATGCTTGCTATGCATGATGAACTAAACCAGTTCAAGAGAAATGAAGTATTAGAACTTGTTCATAGACCTCCTTCTCATAAGCCAAGTGGGTTTTCGTAAACAAACTTGATGAAAGTGGCATCATAGTTAGAAATAAGGCCAGATTGGTTGCAAAGGGTTACAACCAAGAAGAAGGCATTGACTATGAAGAAACCTATGTCCCCGTTACTAGGTTGGAAGCAATAAGGTTGTTGCTTGCATTTGCATGTTTGATGGACTTCGAACTATTTCAAATGGATGTAAAAAGTTCCTTTCTAAATGGTTACATAGAGGAGGAAATATATGTTGATCAACCTTCCACTTTTGTCAACTTCAAACATCCAAATCATGTCTTCAAACTAAAGAAAGTCCTCTATGGCTTAAAACAAGCACCCAGGTCTTAGTATGAAAGATTGCGTATTTTCTAATTAATGAATCCTTCACAAGAGGACAAGTTGATAAAACTCTGTTCATTAAGAAATCTGCTTGTGATATATTACTTGTTCAAATCTATGTTGATAACATTATCTTTGGTTCTACTAACAACTCTTTGTGCAAGGAATTCTCATCTTCAATGCAGAATGAATTTGAAATGTCAATGATGGGAGAACTAACATTCTTCCTTGGACTTCAAGTGAAACAAATGAAGAATATAACATTTTTCAGTCAAACAAAATACTACAATAAATTGATTAGAAAATTTGAAATGGAGAAAAGCAAGGATGTTGCAACTCTTATGGCAACCACAACTTATCTTGATTCTAATGAAAAAGGCAAAAAGGTTGATGAAAGTCAATATATAGAATGATTGGATCTCTGCTGTGTTTGACTGCAAGTTGTCCAGACATAATGTTGAGTGTGTGCCTATGTGCAAGATATCAAGCTAATCCAAAAGAATCACACCTCACAACAGTCAAAATGATCATTAAATACCTAAAATTAACTTCAAAAGTTGGTCTATGGTATCCTAAATGTGCATTACTAAACTTAATTGGTTATACAGATTTTGACTTTGTAGGCTACAAACAAGTGGAACATGACATCTATTGGGAAGTTTCTTGATCTCATGGTATTGCAAGAAACAATCCTGTGTTGCACTCTCAACAACTAAGGCAGAGTATATTATAGCTGAGAGTTGTTGTGCTTAAAGCTTATGGCTCAAGCAACAACTGCAGGACTTTGGTGTTGAATTGAAAGAAATTTTGTTGTTGTGTGACAACACCAGTGCTATCAACCTATCAAAGAATCCAATTATGCACTCAAGGACAAAACATATCAAGATCAGACACTTCCTCAGAGATCATATTCAAAAGGTAATTGCTCAATTGAGTTTATTGATACAAAAATAATCAATTGGCTGATATATTTACAAAACCCCTTGCTAGAGATAGATTCTTTGTTCTAATAAACATGTTAGGCATTCTTGATGAATCCAATATTGATTAGCATGTAAATGATGTGTCTGATAACATGCAATTTAACTCATAAGTACATTATGCATCATATATAGCAAAATTCAAATCTTGATAAATGTCACTATTCATATTGCAGAATTCTCTGTGATAATCGATTACCACAGATGGTACTCGATTACCTAAGGCTAGAGTTGGGCCTTACTCACTGACTTAATCGATAACATCCACGGATTAATCAATTACAGTGTTAAAACTTACTGATGTAATCGATTACACCAATGTAATAATCGATTACATGAGGATTTAGGACTATTATAATTTAAAACCTCTCTAGAATAATCGATTAGACCCACAAGGTAATCGATTACATGAGGTTCAGAGGTATCCCTACTCCCTAGAATAATCGATTATAAGGGTTTCATAATCGATTACTTCTGTTGTTCAGCAACTCTGCACAGCTTTCAATGAAAAATCTGAAATCTTATCTCTGAATTCATATTCAAATTATGGTTCAGTGAACCGAAACATCATTGGGCTTCGTGAGAATAGTTATTTTGATTTGAAAATTCAAATTTTAAACTAGTTATGGCTCTATGAAATTTAGAATCCATGAGCTTACACTCTTCACACCAAAAATCTACTCCTTAAGCAAAACTTTGCGTTGTTTTGCTTTGCCTCTTCTTCTTCTCCACCACTAAAATATTGCCTATCCTAATTTCAAAATTTATGTCTCATCACATGTCTCAACCATCTTCCTCTAAGAAGTAGAAAGCCAACAAAAGAAAAGCTAGCCAAAGTTCTAAGGCTGTTGAGCTATCAATTTCCATATGTTGTAATGATCTCAAGGTTTATTGACTACGTTGAGATTGATGTGACCAATGAGATTGTGGACAACACCACCAACATAACCAACCCCATCTCCAAAAATCATATCACCAAGATGGGGATGATGCACACCTTTGATGGGTGGATCACTGCTGGAGCTCAAGCTCCTACAGGAGTTGCTGGAGAGGGCTAAGAAGCTGATGAAGATGAAGATGTTGAAGTTACACCTATTGAGCAACAATGGAGTCCTTTTGAATCTCTAATGATTCAAAAGATGAATTCTATGATCACTTTGCATCATGAACATTAAGCTGAAGTTCATTCATCTCTAGAAGACATTACCACTAGATTAGGCAACATTGAGACTAGGATGAGTCTCAAGGACTTTGATGATCTTTAGCCTAGTGGTTGTCTTGATTAGTTTCTGGTTGTGTTGCTTTTGTTTTCTCATTTTCTACTATGATCTTTGATGACTTTCTTTAATGTATGCACCTTTAATCATTAATAAATAAAATTGCTTTTATGTTTTTTTGATATTCCTTGCTTATCTCACAATTATTGGTAATTTTGTCTTTCATAAGCCAAAAAGGGGAAAAAAATAAACATATGCAGGGTGCTAGGGGAGTAAAATAAAATAAGAGGAGAAAACTATATGAACATTTGCTCTAATTAAACTGAACATAACAATTGCTCTTAATCTGAAATGATATGAAATTATATAAGAAAGGGCGAGAAATAAAAATGATCATGATATGTATAGTTTATGCAAAGGATACTTGACACTTGGTCTTGGCTAGAAGCTGATTCTTTTTCAGGTATCAAGTAAAAGCTCATGGAAACTCTCTCCTAAAAGAACACTAAGGATCAATATGTTCAATTGAAGTTTGACATGATTAAAGTCAAAAAGGGAGAGATTGTTAGACTCAGGGGGAGCTAGAGAGTATCAAGAAGCTAAGGTTCTTAGACATTGAAATGTTTAGGCTTTTACATGCCAATTCAATTAAATGGCATTTTGTAATTTGTGTATGTCTAAGATGATCCATCCTATGATCCATTGTATAAAACTCATTCATGATTTTGCATTCATGTTTTGACAAAAGCATAAGTTTCATACAAAAAGCTTTTCTGAATCACAAGGTTTTCATGAATGCATAAAAAGCCAAGTGTTCCATGTTTCAAGTTTTGAAAAAATATATTCTCACTGATTTAATCAATTACCAGCAAGTGATAACCTATTATTGAAAATAGAGAAACTATTTAATCGATTACACAGTTCAAAATCACATAATGGACTACTTGTGATAATCGATTACAGCATGGTAGTAATCGATTACTTGACAACTATTTTGAATAAAGCTTCTTGTGATAATCGATTACATTGTTCATAAGTCTTTTCAAGAAATCTCAAGAACACTTTAATCGATTATATAAGTGATTTAATCGATTAATCAAAGTTATAACAGTTTTGTCTATAAATAGAAACAACTTGTTTTAACGAAATAACAACGAATTTCATAACCTTTCTGAAAAGAGAAAAGATACTACGAGCTATTCTTTGTTTGACCCTCAAATCCTCAAGATTCAAGAAACCTTGAGAGGATTTCTTTTTTGGACAACTTTCTAAAGAACTTGGAGAATGTTCTAAGATTTTTCATTCAACTTTGATTCAAGTTTGGTAATTATTTGCATTCATCTATAGTGGATCACCAGGTTATTTCTCTTTATACTACTTTGGTTGTAATTCTCTTTAGAATTTCTGAGTTGTGTAATTAGTGCAATAGTTTTTCTTAAAGCTTGTCTAGAATAGGTTTTTCTAGATGGAAGAGTAAAGAAAAGTTTTCTCTATATGTTGATCACATAGGGTCTAAGGGAGTTAGATTTCATGTTCTTAATCTACGTCTGATTGAAAGTGATTGTATAAGCTTGTAAGAAACAAATTGTTAATAGTTGAACTGTAACTAGTTGGTTAGGAGGACTGGATGTAACTTCTCTAGGTTGAGAAGTGAACCAGTATAATTCTTGGTGTTGATTACTTCTTCTTTATCTTTTCTTGTGGTTATTAATTGTCATTGGTTGGTATAACTTTTCATAATCAACTAAAACTTTCTTGGCGAGATTTCAATTTATAAAGATTGGTGTTTGATTGAAAGTTTTCAAAGGTTTTTTTGTGATGCGATCCCTTTTAACTATGATTGTTTAAAGAAATTTTAATTGGCAAAAAACAATCAATTCACCCCCTTCTTGGTTTGTGAGTTGTTCATACTGTTTTCAGAGTCATGCATGTATACAAGTACATGTTAACAACATATCCACAGTCATCATCCACTGTGAACTAAAACAACAACTTATCCACAGTCATCACTCACTATGGACTAATCCGACAACTTCACAGTCATCACTCATTGGGGACTCGTGTATGTACTCTCATGCAAGCCAACAACAACAACAAACAAGCTTTTATCACATCAAGTTTCTCCTCATGGTTTTAATATTTATCATATGTTATAAAATTTTATATAATATTAAAAAAATTTCCACTTGAACTCTTGGATATTTTTAGATTACAACAAAGGGCAAATTTTTAAAAATAATACATTTTAAATAAATAATTTGAAATCTAGTGCTGTTTGGAGAATATTTCGAAATCTGGGGCAGTCAAACATGCCTAAATTTGGGCTTGTTTAAACAAGCCTAATTTAGGCGTGTTTCACCTGGTTGTAACACATGTCATGCATGCACAATGTTGAGTGAACTTCGAACGGTGATAACTTTTGATAGGAATGTCTGATTGAGGCGTAGTTTGTGTCAAAATGCTCGAAATTAAGAGAGGAAGGCCTGGGCAAGAATTGGTCAACTATTTTCTCCAAAAAATGCCTCAAAGTGCCTCAAAATTACGATTTAGGATTCAATCAGCCAAAATTTTCCAAACAGTCTACTTTTTTAATTATTTAATTAGTTAATTTAATGCTATTTTTTATTTTTTTAATTAATTCTCTTAATTTCAAGCGTTTTGACATAAAGTACATCTCGATCAGACATTTCTATCAAAAGTTATGACCGTTTGAAGGACATACGTACTCTTAATTTGGACTAATTTTTTTGCAGACATTAAGATGTAAAAATAAAAACATCAACTTAAAAAATCATGGGTGAATTAAAAATTATATGCAGTAATGAATTTGAACATATTAAATTGAATTTGAACATATTAAATTGAATTTGAACATATTAAATTGAATTTTGACTCAAATCTTAAAAAAAAATTGAACCAAAATCAAAAACACAAAAAATGTATCTAGACACAAGTTATTTTCATGAAAATTAATGCTTCATAAAATAAAAATAGATACCATTTTTATGAAATTTAGTTATAAAAACAACAAAGTTAATAAAAAAAATCAGCCCAAATTAGGTAATATTTTTTTGGTATATCTATTTACCAAAATTAAAATTATACTGTAAATTTTTAAACGATTTCAGTTAAAAAAAATTAAAAAATCACAATATTGTGGTCGCAACACTAATTTCAAAATTGAAAAAAATTGATTTTAAAGTCGTACGCTAATTTCGATTTTTATTTTAGTCGCTAACACTTTTTGCAACAGAATATTGTGGTCACAAACATTTAAAAAAAAGTGGTTGCTAACCACATTATTTTGTCGCAAAAAATGTTAGCGACCAAATTAGCGACAGAAGTGGTGACGCTCAAATTGGACATGTTTAAACACGCTTAAATTTGACAGCCCAAGATTTCAAAATATTTTCCAGACAACCCCGAATTTCAAAATATTTTAAAAATTTATATTATTTGTAAAAATTTTCCTACAACAAAGTTAATTATTTTCTCTTTTAAATCAAATTTCTATAATAACTCAAAAAGTTCTTCCTCAGCTATGATAATTCAACTATAGTTTTTTTCCAACATTATTTTAATAAAATCTCAAACATTTTATTGACTTTACAAAATTTTCCACACATTTTCTTCTAAGAAAAAAAATACACTTACATAAAAATAAATTAAATGTCTTAGTTATTGTATATTATATATATATATATATATATATATATATATATATTTTAAAGGTTCATTTATAAAAAAATTCTTTTAATACCTACACTTATCATTTTATCACTTAAAAATTAGGACTTAACTATTTTGTCACAAAGTTTGGAATTTTATTAAAAATTTGTGACTAAAATATCACATAAACTTATTGCGTTTTTAATAAACTAAAAATTTAAATTTCAATGTTTGCAAAAATTTTGCCGGCCTTTGGTATTGAGTTGCTCACGGCCATTGTAAAAATATTCAGCTATTTAATTCTTTTTTATAAGTAGTATAAAAATCATTAACCTTTTAAGTTATTTTGGAGACTAAAGCACATAAACACAAATTTCAACGTAAAATTTCAAGCAAACAAAGCACCACAAATTCCAACGCATGAATATATTATTCATGCAGACATATTAGTTTCGAACCATATTTTCACGTATAACATCCACTATCAAAGTGAGAATCAAACTTCCACACACATAATTTCAAGGATTTTCTCAAACATTCATAGCATACAAAATCACATCATATACAAGCCAAAAATATCAATCAATCATCGTACTCACAAATAGTTCTATACAAAAGATAAGATGAGCTTCCCTTACCTCAAAGAGAAGCTAAATATAATAAGAGCATGAAAGAGGAAAGAATAAAGAAATTTTAGTCTCTCTACTACTAGAAAATAGATTTTTAACATCGATTTTTTTTTTTTAAATTTCCACATTAGTTTTTGTCCGATGTTGAAACTATCGACATTAAAAATATCAATTTTAACATCAATTTTAAAAAATCGATGTTAACAAAAATATACAACATCGATTTTTTAGAAAAAACCGATGTTGTTGTGCATGTAACAACATCGATTTTTTCTAAAAACCGATATTGTTACATCCACAACAACATCAGCTTTTAGAAAAAAATTGATGTCATTACATGCTCAGCGACATCGATTTTTATAAAAAAAATTGATGTCGTTACATGCTCAGCGATATCGATTTTTCTAAAAAACTGATGTTGTTACATGCTCAGCGACTTCGATTTTTCTAAAAAATTGATGTTGTTACATGTACAATGATATCAATTTTTCCAAAAATCGATGTTGATTTTTTTTGCTATTCCGTCTATTTTTTTTAATTATACCCAAATTAAACCTGCAAATGAAAAAACTCAGATAGTTTCACAATACATTGCAAATGATATATGAATTATAAGTCAAATCAATAATGTCAATATACATAAAATCATTTCCTATAAGTAAATGTAATTTTAAACTATATACAATTGTTAAAAATTCATCTTAACCACCTACTGCTTCATTTTTAACTCTAAGATAAAATCGTGTCCACTGAATTCAAATTACCTTCAACCTATCGGGTTTCAATGATCTCTGATCAATAAAATACTGCATAATTTTATGTCCATGCTAGATTTTGTAGAGATTTACCCAGGTGTGGTCTTGGTTTATGGTTCGAAGAACTGGTCCTGGGTCCTCTGTGTCGTTGCAGATGTACCAGTGATGTGTCCGTCCTGGGTTTTTAGAGGTCGACCAAACTTTAGGATTTTATGAACCTTGACGGTCTTCCGTAGTTTGGTTTTACCAACTTTTTACCAAGGATTTACCTTGGGTCTTTGTTAGACTTTTGGCAAGCGTACCAATTGTCGTTGTAAGTTACAAAATTTATAAGAGTTCGTCTCCAGAGGGACTAGTGCTACTCAGTTTATCCAAATAAAACTTAACAGTTTAATAGTTATGTACAACGAGTATGGTCGAAGTTTTGATGGTTTTATGGAAATAAAAAAAAATTACGAAAGATTACGGAAGCTAATAAAATGATTTTAACTAAAGAAAAGCGTAGGATTGGATTTCATCATTCATACCTCGGTATCCAATTAATATTACCATGTATAAATCATTTTCTATTATTACTGATGCACACATTAATTAACCTCGAATCGATCCCTCGCAATCGAATTCTAAGGATATTTACCGAATACCGATCCCTCGCATACGAAGTAAATAACCCAACATTACAATCATAATCACGTGTTATTTGCAATCTAAACGTTATGCTCTATTCCTAGCAACGAAACATAAAGAGTAAAATTATTCAGTTCAAATTCTAAGAGTACTTTCCAGTTAAACTTTAGAATCCAATTTCATGAAACTAGTGATCAAGTAGAATCAAGCATTAAGAACGGAATAAAATTACCAGTAATAAATAGAAAAGACTTATGCATAAATAAATATTAAAAGAGATACTTATAGGTAAGAAGATTACATCCAATCCTTAAGAGAAACTAACCAAGCATGGAGAGAACCTCCTTAAGAGAAGAATTGATGAAGGGCCCCATCACCGCTTCTTTCCGACAGAGTCTCCACACTAAATCTCACTTCTCTCACTTTCCTAACCTACCTAATACTAATATTTAAGAGCCTAAGGCTCAAAACAAGCTAAGAAGAAATTGAGGAGGAAGAATGGAAGTGAAAAGGGATGTTATGGCCTTGAGGGGTGCTTGGGTATTTATAGGGGGTGGCCTGGTCGAGTTTGGTTGCCCAAGCGACCAGTTTTGCCTTTGTTTGGTCGCTCGGGCGAGTTAGGCCCACTTGATGAAGCAAGTTGCACGTCCAGTTGGCCATTTGAAGGCCCATTTGCATGTGTTGCTCGCCCAAGCGAGCAAAATACACTACACTCACTCGCTTGGGCAAGTTAAATGTACTTCCAGAAGGGTCTTTGGGCCAGATTTGCTTGCTGCACCTCCCAGGTTTGCTTTTATGAGTCACTTTTGCTTGCTTTATGTGTACGGAAGCTTTGGAATTCACGAAATCTAGCAAAATACAAAATATGATTGGATTAATCTTCTGAAATATAAAAAATACATTCATACAAGTAATAAATATAATTTAACTAGGTTTAGGGCAAGTTTATAAGAAAAGTTATTGAAATCAAAAGATAAGTGCCTGTATTTGAAACATGAATTTAACTGAATTAGAGCACTTATCAGTCTTCAGTAAGGTCAACCCCGCAACGGGAATTACGTACCTTTAACCAAGAGAGGTCCTCAGATCCTAGTTTTTCTTACCAAGAGAGACACTCATATCTTGGGTCTTCAATAAGGTCTACCCCGCAATGGAAATTACATACCTTTTGCCAAGAGAGGTACTCGGATCCTGGTTTTTCATACCAAGAGAGGTCCCTCGGATCTTGGGTCTTCGTACCAAGAGAGGTCCTCAGATCCTGGTTTTTCATACCAAGAGAGGCCCTCAGATCTTGGACTTTATGAACCTTTGTGGACTACCAGGATGCGTCTGCCCTAGATTTTAGTTGAGTTTGTCAAGGGTGGACCTTGGCAAGTACCCAGACATGATTCTGGGTTTTTGTCACAACTGGACCTGGGAGAATGATCAAGCTATGGTTCCTGAAATTAGTCACAATCTTGTAACATTGATGTAAGTTATAGGATAAAAGATATATGCTTTATTAATGTAGCTTTTAATGTGACTAGAATCTTCCACCTTGGCAAATACTTCATTAAACCTAGAAATGAGCAAATTACAACAAACATAAAATAAAAACTAAACCAAGCTTAAAAACATAAACACAAAACATAACACAGACTTAAACTTAGACTAGAACGAAGAGATTAATCTAAATCCCTAGATTCATCCCTAAACATCTTGGATTCCATGTTCTTTACCCTAGTCTTAAGTTCATCTAATGAATAATTAACTTCATCTCTATGTTCATGATGTAAAGAGAATAAAGCATCCATCTTTTGTATCATTAAAGATTCAAATTGAGAATATTGAGGCTCAGATGGTGCAGTTTCTTCTTGTTCCTCTCCAACATTTCCAACTTGGTTTCCTTCATCATCTCCCTCTTCTCATTCTTCTTCAGCCAAAGGAACTGGTTGACCTGCCATTTGTCATCCATATGGTGTCTTCACCATTCCAAGCTTAGTGAGGTGCTTTTCCTTGATTTAACTGTTGCCAACATTGCTGTGATCCATGACTTCATTGGATACATCTATTTGAAAGTAGTCAATGTATCTTGAAACTAATATAGCATAAGGAAAGGGGTAATTTACCAATCTCTTAGATTTCTGCATGATCTCTTGAAGAATAAGAATCCAATTTAGCTTGATTCCATTCTTTAATCCATAAACAATTTGGAGATCATCATCAGTGGCTTGTGCATGGTTGGTGGATCTTGGAGTGAGGATATAGGTGATGATGTAGTGTAGGAGCCTATCTTCATGTGTCATAGGTCCAGTACTTAATCTTAGCCTAAGATTCATATGAGGGTTAATGAGCATACCTCTATAGGTTTCCATTTTGTTGTAACCCTCAGCTTCTTCATCAAACCTTCTTTCTCCATCAAAGGAGATCCTAACAACTTCATGCCAAATTTCTGGAGCAATCTCCATAGCTACTCCACTCACTTGGGTGAGGATTGTTCCATGCATAGAGATTTTGGCACAGGTATAAAAGACTTTTACCAAGTCAGGGTAAAAAGTCTCATGCATTTCAACAAATTTAGTTAGACCTTGCTATTCCAACATTTGACGGAAATGAAATCCTTGTTCAATAAACCATCTGAGGTTCAAGAACTTTGGAGGGCAGAATAACTTGGTAGCATTGAACTGGAGATAGTTCATTTTGTCAGATTCCTTGGTGAACCAATGATCAAGTTTGTTGATTACAAGGTTTGAGGATTGAGCTTGAGCTTTTCTCTTTGAAGTTTTAGCTTGGTTGGAGGTAGACATTTTGAGAAAGTAATAGAGCACGAAATTGAGAAATAGGAAGAGAAGAGAAGTTTTGTTCAGAACTTATAAAGCAAAATGGTGTCAGAGCTAGAATATAGAGACAAAGGATAGCAGATGCAAAGCTTGAAGGTGTGAATTTTCATGTCTCAAAAGTCTCTTTTTATAGGCAATTTGGATATAATGAGCAATTGTAAATACGAAAATATAGCTTTTGTGACCATTAACCACTACCATTAAGGCTTAGATCCTATTAAATCATGGTTTATTGCAATTGGGCAATTTCAAAACTGTCAAATTTTTGAAGTAACCACTTAAATAATCGATTATTTCGTTATGTAATCGATTATTTCATTCAAAATTTCAATTCTGAGAAATGAGGTAATCGATTACAATACATGGTAATCGATTATTTCAGCATAGGTTGCTTATAGAAGAAGAAGTGTAATCGATTATAATTGGAGATAATCGATTAAAGCAGAGTGAGGCAGAGTTCTCAGACATACATGACTCACATAATCGATTAATATGATCAAGTAATCGATTATTCCAGATAAGTTTAAAATTTGGGAAACATTCTGAAACACATGTAATCAATTATTTCATCGTTTTAATCGATTATTCCAGAGTGAACTTAATTTTTCAGAAACTCGAGTAGAGAATAATCGATTAATTCGATGATTTAATCGATTACAACAGCCTTGATTCATTTATTTAGAAGCATCAGATGAGTAAATAATCGATTAAGGTTTTGTGGTAATCGATTATATCAGCTTTTTTAACAAACATAATTAGATTTAGCAGCATCTAGCATGTATTCAATTTCCAATTTAGTTAATTTCTTTCTCACAATATTTAAGCCAGTCATTTAAAGAGTTACAAACACAGGAATATCAATCAACATATACTAGATTCATCTAATATACCAAGCATATTTCTTAGAGTAAAAAACCTATCTTTATCCAAGGGTTTGTTAAATATATCAGCCAATTGTTTGTTACTTTCAACAAATTTAATTTTAATATTACCATTTTGCACATGGTCTCTGATGAAATGATGTCTGATTTTGTTCTAGAATGAATGATTGGATTCTTGGAGATATTTATAGCACTTGTTTTATCATATAGAAGTGGAATGTGTTGAAGTTCCACACCAAAATCTTGGAGTTGTTGCTTCAACCATAAGCTTTGAGCACAACAACTTCCAGCTGATATGTACTCAACTTCAATTGTTGACAAGGCTACACATGATTGCTTTTTGCAATGCCAAGAGATTAAAGAGCTTCCCAATAGATGCTAAGTACCACTTGTGCTCTTTCTATCCAATTTGCATCTTGCAAAATCAGAGTCAGAGAATCCTATTAAGCTGATAGTTGTACCTTTTGGATACCAAAGCCCCACTTTTGGTGTAGACTTTAGATACATTAAGATCCTTTTTACTACAGTTAGATGAGACTCTTTAGGATTGACTTGATATCTAGCACACAAGCAAATACTTAACATAATGTCAGGTCTACTTGCTGTAAGATAAAGCAATGATCCTATCATTCCTCTATATCTTGACTCATAAACTCTTTTCCCTTTTTCATCTGAATCTAGATAGATAGAAGTTACCATTGGTGTTGTTGCAGCTTTGCAATTCTCCATGTCAAACTTCTTTAACATTTCCATGCAATATTTTGATTGACAAAGGAAAGTTTCATTCTTCATTTGCTTAACTTGTAGAGAATGTGAGCTCTCCCATCATTGACATTTCAAACTCTTTCTGCATGCTAGCTGAAAATTCTTTACACAAAGAAGATTAGTGGAACCAAAAATAATATCATCAACATAAATTTGTACCAAGAGTATGTCTTTGTCTCTTCTTTTGATGAATAAGGTTAGGTTTTATCCACTTCTCTTCTTGTGAATGATTGATCAAGCAAGAACTTGGTTAATCTCTCATACCAAGATCTTGGAGCTTGTTTCAAACCATATCAAGCTTTTCTTAATCTGTAAACATGATTAGGATATTGATGATCTATAAAACCAGGAGGCTGGTCAACATATACCTCTTCATCAATATAACCATTAAGGAATGCACTTTTCACATCCATTTGAAACAATCTAAAATTCAACATACATGCATATGCAATAAGTAACCTTATGGCCTCTAATCTAGCAACTGGAGCATAAGTTTCATCGTAACCAATGCCTTCCTCTTGGTTGTAACCCTTTGCAACAAATCTAGCTTTGTTTCTTATTATGATGCCACTTTTATCCAGCTTGTTTCTAAAAACCCACTTAGTGCCAATAGGTGTGTGAGTGGAAGGTCTAGGGATAAGTGGTGTTGCAAACACATCTTAATTTTAGGCTAGTTTTAGGTTATAATTTAGTTAAATACTTAGGAAAATAGATTAGAATTAGTTTAAATTGTTGCTCATGTTTAAATTCATCTCATTTCATTACTAAGTGTGATTTCAGGCCAAAAAGAGGAGAACAAAGCAAAAGAAAGAAGAAAAGCCAGTTGAAGGTCTCGCACGGATCGCGCCATATCCCGCGCGAGATGCCCCACAAGCAAAAAGCCAAGCTATCAGCATGGACAACCACGCTACTAGCGTCATCAAGTCGCAAGCCCAGCGTGGATAGCTCCAGTTTCCGCGCGATTCGTGCCAAATGCCCAGTATCAGGCTTCCAGCTCGTGGATTCCACGCGATCAACGTGAGAGTCCATGCTATCAGCGCCATTTATTCGAAGACCCGCGCGATCAGCGCGGGAAGCCACGCCATCAGCGCCACAAAGATTTTCTTTCCTGAATTAAACTTATTTGTTTCGAAAATTGCACAGGAAAAAGCCTTTGTTACTTTAATTAAATCAATCTATAAAAGAAAGGCTTCTGGACTGAAGAAAGGGATCATATACATCCTGGGAATCAAAAAGAATCATTCAAAAACCCTAGGAAATCAAGAATCAAGGCTAGGATTACAACAGAATTATGTATTCAATGGCAGCTTTTGTGTTCTTGAAGCCTATGTCAGACTAAACTTTGTATTGTGGGAAGGCCATGAACTGATGTGAACTCCTCTGTAACTTAACTGGTATTGAATGAGAATTTCTTGATTGTTTTATTTTACTATGTTCTTCACTATTTTATTCTTATTTGGAATTGACCATTCTATTTAGGTATTTAGAGTTAGGATTCTCAATGGGGACGTTGGGATTCTAATTTCTGACCTTAGTAAAATAACAGTTATTCATTACCTAGGGATAGGGATACGTGACTGCAGAACCTTATAATATAGTCTTTTAACTGCTTAACTTGATAGACATCACTAAGGAATTAGGTCTTCGATTCAGGTTAGAGGGTTAATTCACTAACGAATTAGGGATTAACTAGAGAAGGAAAGATTTATTCTCTGAACAATCAGAAATAAGCAACTTGTGTGTTATAGTCTTTTATATGCTTGATAGAAATCACTAAGGAATTAGGATTCTTGTTAAAGGGCTAAATTGCTAAGAAATTAGGATTTACGAAAATAGGAAAGATATATCATTTAAGTAAGCAAATGTTGTAACCAGTGAAATGAAAGAGGTAGGAATCAAAGGGGATTGTGCCTGACCACAATTGTTTCTTCCATTAGTAACACTCCAATTTATCTACTGCAATTCCTTTATAGTCTGTTTTCACTTTCAAACATCCAACACACAACAATTCTTCACAAATAATTTCTTTTTATTTTCCAATTGCATTGACTGAATATTACTGTGAATTTCACCCCAATCCCTGTGGAGAACGATACTCTACTTACCCACTTTATTACTTAAAACGAGCGGTGCACTTGCCGTAGTGTGCGGTTTTTGCAACAAGTTTTTGGTGCCATTGCTGGGGATTGGTAAACTGATTTTTATAGTAATTTTAATCCTTGTGATTGGAATTTTTGTTACTCACCGCTTCTCTAAGTTTTATGCGAGGTTCAGTTAACCCTGAAGATTTACAGTTCGATCCTGAAATTGAAAGAACCGTCCGAAGGAGACTAGCTAGACAAAGAAGGAGAGAAGTTGAAAACTTTGACTTTGATTCAATTCCTGAATTAGAGTCAGAGGCAGAGATGGCTGAAGAAAGAAATAATCAGCCGAGACCAGAAGACGAACTAATGGGGGATATTCTGGCCCCTATGTTCATAAGACCTAACTTCAGCATTGTGAGACCAACAATACAAGCTAATCATTTTGATATAAATCCTTCATTGATAGCTTTGGTGGAACGCAGTCAGTTTGGAGGAGAGGATTTCGAAGACCCACATGACTTCATTGACAGATTCCTCAGAATCTGTGACACTATCAGACACCAAGGGGTCTCAGATGATGCTGTGAGACTAAGCCTATTCCCTTTTGCTGTTAAGGGAAATGCATTGAGATGGCTAAATCGACAAACTTCCAATAGCATCTCAACTTGGGATGACCTAGTCTCAAGATTTTTTGCCCAATACTTTTCCATGGATAAATACAACAGGTTGGTAAATGAAATTACCAACTTCACTCAGAATGGAAGAGAATCCCTGTGTGCTGCTTGGAACAGATTCCAAGAATTGATCAGGAGATGTCCACAATATGACATGCCTGTGGGTAAGCAGGTACGGATATTCTTTAATTGTATGACTCCTGAATCACGCATGATTGTTAATGTTGCAGCAGGGGGTACAATAAGGTCAAAAACCGCAGCTCAAACATATGAGCTGATTAATTCTCTGGCCCGGAATGAAAATGAAAGCACTACCATTTAGCCAAAGAGAGAACCAATCCAGCTGTCTAGCAATGATGCCATGCTTGCAGAGCAGAAAATTTTGGCCCAACAGCTGGCCAAATTGACTGAGAAGATTGACAAATTACAAGTCTCTGCAGCCCAAGTTGCAGCCAGCCAACCACATGTGATCTGTGAGTATTGCCAAGGTGAGCATGAGTCTAATGTTTGCCCTATTCTTGTTGGTGTTGACCCTGTGCAGGTAAATGGTGTTTGGAATGATCAAAGGCAGCAACAACCGTATCAGCAGCAGTCCTATCAAAGAAATAACAATTTTGCTGCAGGAAATAACTATCAAAGGAGGTTTCAAGGAGGTGGTTTGGACTACAAGTCCAATAACTACTTGTAACCCTCTCCTATTCCAAACAAAGACATCTCTGAACTAGAGAAGGTGGTGTTGCAGTTGTCCAAAACAACAACAGAACATATCCAAGCAACCAATGCCTTTATAGCTGAAACAAGAGCTCACAGAACAAACCAAGATGCTTCCATCAGAAACCTGGAAAATCAGATTGGTCAACTTGCAAGACAGTTGGCTCAAAGACCACCAGGCCAGTTCCCAAGTGACACAATTATAAACCCAAGGGAACATGCCAAGGCTATCACAACCAGAAGTGGTAAGGTGTTAACTACGCCAGAAAGGTCTGAGGTAAGTAAAAGGGAAGCTGAAAAGAAAAATGCAGCAGCTGAACTAGCAAAAGAAAAAGCTGCAGAAAATTTGGATGAGCAGAATTCTGCACTTCAACCAAAGAAGTGGGACTTTTCTCGCTTTGAAAAGCCTCCATATCCAGTGCAGACCAAGCAACAATTGCAGAAGCAGCAATTTGCCAGGTTCTTAGACATGTTTAAGAAGTTACACATTAATATCCCATTTGCTGAGGCATTGGCTAATATGTCCAATTATGCAAAATTCATGAAAGAACTTCTATCTAAGAAACATAAGCTGCAAGATTGTGAAACCATAGCACTCACTGAGGAGTGCAGTGCAATAATCCAGAGGAAACTTCCTTCTAAATTGAAAGATCCTGGAAGTTTTAATATCCCTATAGCCATAGGAAATATAAATGTAGGAAAAGCACTGTGTGATTTAGGGGCTAGTATAAATCTCATGCCATTATCAATGTGTAAGTCCCTAGGCATATCTGAACTTAAACCAACTAGAGTTTCCTTGCAATTAGCAGATAGATCTTTGAGGAAACCATCTGGAGTAATTGAAGATGTGCTAGTGAAAGTAGATAAATTTATATTCCCTGCTGATTTTATTGTGTTAG
>PYAF01001268.1:67221-84379 GCA_007407185.1 Glycine tomentella
TTCCAAAGAAGGGAGGCATGACAGTCATTCAAAATGACAACAATGACTTGATCCCCTCAAGGACCATCACAGGCTGGAGAATGTGTGTTGATTACAGGAGGTTAAATGATGCAACCCGAAAGGACCACTTTCCTCTTCCTTTCATGGACCAAATGCTTGAGAGGCTTGCTGGTCATGACTATTATTGTTTTCTTGATGGGTACTCTGGGTATAACCAAATCCCAGTAGCACCAGAAGACCAAGAAAAGACAGCCTTTACATGTCCATTTGGGGTGTTTGCATACCGCCGAATGCCATTTGGATTGTGTAATGCGCCTGCAACCTTCCAGAGATGCATGCTTTCAATTTTCTCTGACATGATAGAAAGAGGGCTTGAGGTATTTATGGATGACTTTTCTGTTTTTGGTCCTTGCTTTACTTCATGCTTAGCTAACTTAGCTAAAGTTTTAAAAAGATGTCAAGAGACAAATCTGGTTTTGAACTGGGAAAAATGTCATTTCATGGTAAGAGAAGGTATAGTGCTAGTCCATAAAATTTCTGAACGGGGAATAGAGGTAGATAAGGCTAAACTGCTATTAATTGAGAAATTACCTCCTCCTATTAATGTGAATGGTGTTTGCAGTTTTTTAGGCCATGCAGGTTTTTACCGGCGTTTCATCAAGGATTTCTCCAAGATTTCAAAGCCACTAAGTCAATTGCTGGAGAAAGATACTGAGTTCTGTTTTAGTGATGCTTGTCTTGAAGCATTTAACACCTTGAAGCATAAACTCACCACTGCACCTGTTTTGATAGCTCCGGATTGGAGTTTGCCTTTTGAATTAATGTGTGATGCTAGTGCTTATGCAGTAGGTATAGTTTTAGGATAGTAGAAAGAAAAGCGTTTGCATGTTATATATTATGCTAGTAAGATCCTGAATGAGGCACAAGTAAATTATGCCACCACTGAAAAAGAGATGTTAGTTGTGGTGTATGCTTTAGACAAGTTTAGGTCATATTTAGTAAGTTCAAAGGTGATTGTGTCTGACCATGCAACTCTTAAATTTCTGCTGAACAAGCAAGATGCAAAACCACGCTTGCTGCGTTGGATGCTTTTATTGCAGGAATTCGACCTGGAAATCAGAGATAAAGCTGGAGTGGAGAACAAAGTGGCTAATCACTTGTCTAGGATTCAGGAGAAAGACTTGCAAGATGGACCAGAAATTGAAATTAATGAGTCTTTCCCTGATGAGCAAGTGCTTGCTGTGCAATTCAGCCCATGGTTTGCTAACATGGCCAACTTCAAAGCTGCTGGAATTATGCCTGAAAACTTCAATTGGCAGCAGAGAAAAAAGTTCCTACATGATGCAAGAAGGTATTTCTGGGATAACCCTTTCTTATATTTTCAATGCACTACCAATGTTATCCGCAGATGTGTAGCTGAGACCAACGTGCCGAATATTCTGTGGCACTATCATTCCTCTAACTATGGAGGACATTTTGGTGCAAACAGAACTGCACACAAAGTTTTGCAATGTGGCTATTATTGGTCAACACTCTTTAAGGATTCTAAAGACTTTGTGATGTAGTGTGATAGCTGTCAAAGGACAGGTAACATTTCCCGCAGGGATGAGATGCCACTGAACAACATCCAAGAGGTGGAACTGTTTGATGTGTGGGGAATTGATTTCATGGGACTTTTCCCTAAATCATTCTCTAGCCAATACATCTTGGTTGCTGTAGATTATGTTTCTAAGTGGGTTGAAGCAGCAGCTTTACCCACCAATGATGCTAAAGTGGTGGTCTCATTCTTAAGGAAGAACATTTTCACCAGATTTGGGGTGCCAAGGGCAATTATCAGTGATGGAGGGACTCACTTCTGCAACAAGCAGTTTGATAGCTTGTTGGCAAAATATGGAGTCAAACACAAAGAGGCAACCCCTTATCACCCTCAAACAAGTGGCCAAGTAGAGATTTCCAACAGAGAATTGAAGCGAATACTTGAGAAAACTGTTGGAACATCAAGAAAGGACTGGTCTAAGAAGCTAGATGATGCTTTATGGGCATACCGGACTGCATTTAAAACTCCTATAGGTATGTCTCCTTTTCAGCTTGTCTATGGTAAGGTTGTCATCTCCCTATTGAACTTGAACATAAAGCACTCTGGGCAACTAAGTTTTTAAATTTTGAACTAACACAAGCTAATGAAAAGAGGTTGCTTCAGTTGAATGAATTAGATGAGTTCAGGTTAGCTACATATGAGAATGCCAGAATCTACAAAGAAAAGACAAAGAAATGGCATGACAACCAAATTCGCCCAAAGGAATTCGTTCCTGGCCAACAAGTGTTGCTATTCAATTCTCGCTTGCGACTTTTTCCAGGTAAGCTTAAGTCACGTTGGTCTGGACCCTTCCTTGTAAGGGAAGTTTATCCATATGGTACAGTGGAGATTTCACCATTGGATAGTGACAGAGCTTTCAAGGTAAATGGTTATAGATTGAAACACTATTTTGGGGGAGATGTGGATAGGAATGCAGTTTCCGTTCCACTCAAGGCTACTGAGGATTGACAAGAGGCAAGCGTCTAGCTTAAGACGTTAAACGAGCAAACTTCTAATGTACATACCTGATGTTTGGAGTTCTATTTTCAATTTGATAGTAATAGGTTTATTTTTCTGCATATTCCATGGTAATAAATTCAGATTCATGCATCACTAGATAGGGTTGAATTCTTTATGATTTTGATAGCCTTAGAAGTAGGTCCAAATACTTTCATTTAGAATCATTTAGGTAGCATTTTATTTCCATTTAGTTGATAAAATAAAGAGAAAAATAAAAGATAAAGAAAAAGCTATCAAAAAAGTATGGCGCTACCCGCGCCATACTTGGCGCCATCCGCGCCACAGCTCGGTCAATCCACGCTAATAGCGTGAACTCTCACGCTAATCGCGTGAGATGCTCGACCTTGGGCCTTGTTTCTACATCAATCCACGCGATCCGAGTGGATTGTGGCACCATTTGCGCCAAACTTTCGAATGGACCATGCTAACCACGTGAATTCCCGCGCTGACCGCGTGAGGTGGACGCCAGGCAGCCCTTCCAATGACTGATGGCGCGATCAGCGCCATATTCTGCGCGGACCGCGCGGGGCGTTGAAACTGCTTTTAAATTTAAAACTTCCTCATTCGTGCCTCAATCTATTTTTTTTCCAAATCTCTCCACACCTTCCGCCCAAACTCCAGCACCACCATCAACCTTCATTCACCATTACCACCATTAGCCTTCATAGTCTTGTTCTCTCTCTCTCTCCCTGAGTACTCTCTCCTATTTCCAGTACTCCCTCTGTTCTCAGTTTTACTTAAACCCAGAGAATCACTTGCAATTGCTACCATGGCTGGGGACAAGGTAATATTCTGAACTGAATTGTTTTATAATGTATAATGGTATGGTGCACAAGTATTGGAAACCCAAGTCTCACTGACCTAGGTCATTCACATTGTGTTTTGATGAACTTCATGCCAAAACCTTAGGGTAGGAACCTAATTGCTGTTGTCCATTGAGTATTCTCTTATTGATTTTGAATTTTGATATTGATGGACAATGAACATGTGGTGTGTTTAGTGAGTTCTGATGATGCCCATAACATGTTTGATCAATTGCCTGTATGAGAATCCATTCAATTTTCTTGTTTGGCTCCTAACAAACTCTACTTTAACATGGGGTTGCACTTAGTATTCTTTGATTAAACTGAAACCCACTAATTTAATTGACATTTTGAATGCTGAGTGGGTAAAGCACATGGATTGATAGTAGTTATATGTTGTGCTTGGAATGTGTTATATCATGTCCTAAATGCTTGAAATATGCATCACTTGAATCCATGCTTGCAAGAAATATTTGACTTCTGAGTTGTTGGTGCACTAAGAAATGACACAAGCTTTAATGTTTAATGCACATATCTGTTTTGATCTTGAACTGAAATTGTTTGAATTGTGTCATGATAGCTTAAGATGAAATGACTTATGGACATTCATTGGTCTAAATCTGGGAATCCTAGGCACTGCGACATTCTGAGCAGATTGCTTCCCAGAAAAATTATACATATGCTTGTTTTGTAAATAAACTGAACTGTGCTATTCATTTATTGATCAATATTCCCTGATGCACAGTATTACTGCATTAGTTGTTGATTGTCTACCTTGATCCACTGGAAGGAACAAATCTGGGAATTGAACCATTGAATCATGCATATATATGGATTTTGTTCTAAGTTTCAGGGAAAACAAGTTGAAAAAGGCAAGAAGAAGAGTACTACTACAGGTGGCAGCAAGAGGGCCAGAGTTAATAACTTTGATGAGGCCAGATTCCGGTCTACTGAGTGCCAGGAATGCTTTGATACCTGGTACCTTCCCAAGAAAATTATTCCAGATAAGAAAATTCTATGGTAAACCTTACCAGAAGATAACCCTATCCGGGAAGTCATCATCCGACGTCAGTGGCAGAGGCTAGTCAGCTTTCCAGAGCCTAGCCCCAGTGTAATTCTTAAAGAGTTTCTAGCCAATGTCGATTCCTCCACAGTCGCACGTAGCAGACTCTCATGGGTGAGGGGTGTCCAGGTTTCCTTTGATGAGAAAGCAATTGAGCGCTTCTTGGACACCCGCTATGATCCCTTTGGAAGATGCGACTTCAGCCACTTGTATATGAGGATGCAGCCTGACGCTTTGACAAAATTGTACAGGGACGACGTCCCTCAGCTTGCTACCACCATCCGCAGGGCCATCACAGGCCTCTACACTGCTTGGAAGCCCAAGTCAGGCCTAGACTACATTCCAGAAAAGCTGAGAAAGCATGACTTAGTAGGGGATGCAACTTTCTGGCATCAGTTCATCAACCACACAGTCATTCCTTCTACTAATATGACTGATGTGAATGTGGAGAGAGCCGCCCTGCTTTACACCCTCCGAGGTGAAGGTAACCTCTACATTTCTCACCTCCTTTCTAACCGTATTCTTCATATGATTCAGAATGCCAATAGCAAGTCCTGGCTGGCACATTCGTCATTGGTTCTGCACCTGTGTCGTCATGCGGGTGTCGAAGTTTTTGAGGATGAGCCCATGGACGTTCCGATAGCGTCTCTCATGAACCACAAGACCTATTTAGACGCGGTGAAAAGTGCTGCTGAGGAACAGATCATTAGAGCTTCCAAGCTCAATCCAGAAGAGCTTGCAGCTCGAAGCCCCAGAGACTTTCCAGCACCAGAGGAGCTCTAGCCAGCAGAGCTAGCACCACCAGTTCCTCCCATAGCTCCTGCACATACACCACTTTATGAAGATTCTTCGAGTCTTCTAGCTTTTCAGGAGTTTGTTCGCACACAGATGACCCTCCAGACTCGCATGTGGGAGGCTGTATGCAGGCATCTAGGCATTCCACCTTCTGAGTACCAGCTCCCAGTTACATCACCAGCCACAAATATTCCTCCTGAACCCTCAGCTGCAGCAGATCCAGAGCCATCCATTCCAGAACCCTCACAGACTACTGAGGCTGAAACTATTGATGAGAGAGGAGAGAGAGAGGAGTGACCAGGACTCATTTTCTTGTTTTGTTTTTATGTTTTGATTCTGCACTTTAGACAAATGAACCTTCTGCACATTTATATTTCTGCATATATATATATATATATATATATATATATATAGTATAGTTTCTAATTCAAATTTTGCACATAAAGACCTGTTCAGATTAATGTTTCCGTTTGTTTGCGATTTTCCAAATAATGCTGAAATTTTTCCAAAGCGCTGTGACCTTATTTGTTGTTGCTGGGGACAACAATTTCTAAATCTGGGAATGGACGCGCATACGCATTATTTTGCAAATCACAATCAAGGAACAAATGATGTCTAACAGAAATTTTTTTTAAAAAAAATAAACAGCACATCAGAATTTTCAGGATAAAAGTTAATGGACACAGTAATGGATAAGAGTTCTCTGATGAAAGTTTGATGAAATGAAACATAGCATGAATTGCATGATACATGAATGGAATTGTGATTGTTGGTATGTGATATGCATGTTGAAGTTGAAATGATGCTTGAAATAAAGTCAGCTGAGATTGACTTGAGTTCTAACACCTGTGAGGTTTTGAGCCAAATAGTGGTAATTTTCTTTCCGAGAGACTCCATTTTCATGGTATTCTAGAACTTGAATTGTTTCTCTGGATGCAGGTGTGACTTGATATGATTAAGGCAAATTTTTCTCCTAAAAACCAGGGCCAAATTGACTCACCATCAGTTATTTTCCATTTGTACCTTATTTGAGCCTGGACCTTTCATTTCAAATTACCCAAATCAGAGCTATATCCATTTGACCAACCTTCCTGAGGCTAGAAAAGGTGATATAAGTCCATGACAGCAGAAAAACAGGGAATTGTCCATCAAGGCATAGAGGAAAACAAGTTGATACCAATTGGTATGGAAGTCAGGAGAGCAAAACAAACAAGGCCAGTTGGAAAATAATAAGCCTGAGAATATCAATTGGAAATCTGAATAGTTGCTGTATTTTGTTTAATTTAAGGAAAAGAAAAGAAAAAGAAGAAAAAGAGAAGGTTATTTGTTTTGCTTTGTAAAGAATAAATTGTTGAATAAAATTGCCAAGTTTTGAAAAGATGAACAAGGAAGATGGATGACCACAAGATTGAGACTTAGGGACTGGATCTAGCCTCATATTAGCTACTTTTCCAAAGAATTTCCTACCCTTAGCCAGCCAAGTTACAAGCCGGAAAGACCTTTTGATCAAGTTGTGCTTGCATCTGTTGAGAATATTTTCAAGCTTATGGTAATGCTGTGATTATGTTGAGTGAGAGATTGATCAACCCGATACACTTGAGTAAATGAGTGATTAAACACATGTCTGTGAGGAATACTCAAGTTGCTCTCATAAATTGACAGCATTGAAAGTGTCATGAATGGCTTTGACTTGAATTTGATCATACACATCATGATGGTTCTAGGATTGTAGACTGTGGTTTGTGTTTGATTATTGATTCTTACTTAGTCTTGAATTCTTTCTGTTGCTAGGGACAACAACTTTCAAATCTGGGAATTGTTTGATGTGTTGCAAACACATCTTAGTTTTAGGTTATAATTTAGTTAAATACTTAGGAAAATAGATTAGAATTAGTTTAAATTGTTGCTCATGTTTAAATTCATCTCATTTCATTACTAAGTGTGATTTTAGGCCAAAAAGAGGAGAACAAAGCAAAAGAAAGAAGAAAAGCCAGTTGAAGGTCTCGCGCGGTTCGCGCCATATCCCGCGCGAGACGCGCCACAAGCAAAAAGCCAAGCCCCAACTCGAAGTGTCCACGCTATCAGCATGGACAACCACGCTACTAGCGTCATCAAGTCGCAAGCCCAGCGCGGATAGCGCCAGTTTCCGCGCGATTCGCGCCAAATGCCCAGTATCAGGCTTCCAGCTCGTGGATTCTACGCGATCAGCGTGAGAGTCCACGCTATCAGCGCCGTTTATTCGAAGACCCGCGCGATCAGCGCGGGAAGCCGCGCCATCAGCGCCACAGAGATTTTCTTTCCTGAATTAAACTTATTTGTTTCGAAAATTGCACAGGAAAAAGCCTTTGTTACTTTAATTAAATCAATCTATAAAAGAAAGGCTTCTGGACTGAAGAAAGGGATCATATACATCCTAGGAATCAAAAAGAATCATTCAAAAACCCTAGGAAATCAAGAATCAAGGCTAGGATTACAACAGAATTATGTATTCAATGGCAGCTTTTGTGTTCTTGAAGCCTATGTCAGACTAAACTTTGTATTGTGGGAAGGCCATGAACTGATGTGAACTCCTCTGTAACTTAACTGGTATTGAATGAGAATTTCTTGATTGTTTTATTTTACTATGTTCTTCACTGTTTTATTCTTATTTGGAATTGGCCATTCTATTTAGGTATTTAGAGTTAGGATTCGCAATGGGGACGTTGGGATTCTAATTTCTGACCTTAGTAAAATAACAGTTATTCATTACTTAGGGATAGGGATGCGTGACTGCAGAACCTTATAATATAGTCTTTTAACTGCTTAACTTGATAGACTTCACTAAGGAATTAGGTCTTCGATTCAGGTTAGAGGGTTAATTCACTAACGAATTAGGGATTAACTAGAGAAGGAAAGATTTATTCTCTGAACAATCAGAAATAAGCAACTTGTGTGTTATAGTCTTTTATATGCTTGATAGAAATCACTAAGGAATTAGGATTCTTGTTAAAGGGCTAAATTGCTAAGAAATTAGGATTTACGAAAATAGGAAAGATATATCATTTAAGTAAGCAAATGTTGTAACCAGTGAAGTGAAAGAGGTAGGAATCAAAGGGGATTGTGCCTGACCACAATTGTTTCTTCCATTAGTAACACTCCAATTTATCTACTGCAATTCCTTTATAGTCTGTTTTCACTTTCAAACATTCAACACACAACAATTCTTCACAAATAATTTCTTTTTATTTTCCAATTGCATTGACTGAATATTACTGTGAATTTCACCCCAATCCCTGTGGAGAACGATACTCTACTTACCCACTTTATTACTTAAAACGAGCGGTGCACTTGCCGTAGTGTGCGGTTTTCGCAACAATAAGTTCCCAAACGTTATTCCTTTTAAATTGATTTAACTCATCATGCATAGCAATCAACCAATGTTCATCTAGTAAGGCTTGTTCAATATTATTTGGTTCAATTTGTGATACAAAAGCCATAGTACAACAGAGATTTCTTAGAGAAGATCTAGTAGATACTCCCTTAGATACTTCACCAATTATGTTGTTTAATGATAAATCTCTTGTGGTCCTCCAATCTTTGTGTTTAGGTGTGGTCGCTTCTTGATTGGACTTTAGTTGTGCTTCATCTTCTTGTTGTTTACTGACTTCAATAGGCTGCTCTTTTTCCTCTTTAGTTTTTGCATCATTGTCACTTTAAGCTTCTTCTAGAGAAGGGTTAGATTCATCACATACAATATATACTAATTCTTCAACACACAAGGTTCTTTTGTTAAAGATTCTATAGGCCTTATTTTGCAAGGAATATACAAGAAAGATGGCTTCATCAACTTTTGAATCAAACTTGCCAAGATTATCTTTACCATTGTTTAAAACAAAACATTTACAGCCAAATACTTTAAAGTGAGAAATGTTTGGTTTCCTTCCTTTATAGATTTCATAAGGGATTTTCTTCAAACAAGGCCTTATGAGAATTCTATTCAAGGTGTAGCAAACAATGCTCACTGCATCAGTCCAAAAAAGCTTAGGTAATTTTGTTTCATTTAGAAGAGTCATTGCTCCTTCTTTAAGTGATATGTTTTTCCTCTTCACAACACCATTTTGTTGAGGTGTTCTTGGAGCTGAAAAATTGTGGTTAATTCCAAAAATCTTCACAACTTTTCAAAATGTTCATTTTGGAATTCACCTCCATGGTCATTTCTAATTGAAACAATTTTCATTTTGAATTAATTTGGCTAGTTTCTTAAAAGCTGTGAATGGTTGGCTTTTAGATCTAATGAACAATGTCCAAGTGTATCTAGAATAGTCATCTACAATAACAAAGCCATAATAATTTCCTCCTATGCTCATAGTTCTTGAAGGACCAAATAAGTGCATGTGAAGCAATTCAAGAGGTCTAGAAGTAGAGACCATGTTATTACTTTGGAAAGAATTTTTAGTTTGCTTTCCTTTTTGACATGCTTCACAAATTTTATCCTTCACAAACTTAAGCTTAGGTAGTCCAATTACTAAGTCCTTTCTTACTAACTTGTTAAGATGATGCATGTTAATATGAGATGTTCTTCTATGCCTTAACCATGTCTCATTTACTTTACTCATTAAGCAATCAGTTTTATGTATGAATGCATGGTCAATGGATAGAACATAAATATTACCCTTCCTTTTGCCAATATGTGCAACTTTGCCGGTTTTGCCTTCATGTATCAAGCAAGTCTCATTGTTGAAGGTGACTTTGAAACCCTTGTCACACAAATGACTAATGCTTAGCAGATTGTGCTTTATCCCTTCAACATAAAGGACATCCTTGATCTTAGTGGTTAAACTGTCTCCTATGTTGCCTTGCCCAATAATTCTGCCTTTATTGTTGTCCCCATAGGTAACATATCCTCCTTCTTTAAGTACTACATCTGTGAGCATGGATATGTCCCATGTCATGTGTTTAGAGCATCCACTATCTAGGTACCATATTGATGATTTTTCTCTAAGACACATCTGCACAAATCAAATTAAGAAGAGAAAAAAGGTCCCCAATTTAAGTTGGGTCCAAAGGGGTTAGTTGCTTTCTTTCTTTTCTCAACCCATATGCATTCTCCATTTGGAACATAAAACCTTCTAGCAAAGCACTTATAAGATGTATGACCTTTTAACATATAATAATTACAAGTAGGAGATCTTGATGTTCAACTCTTCTACATCAAAAATCTTCCGTAGCCCAAGCAAGTGATTCACTATGTGGGTGAACCTAGTTTGAAGCTGTGAGATATTTTCATCATATCTCATTTTGAACATTTCATATTCATGAATGAGAGTATGGTTCCTTGATCTTCTCACATCATCTGTACCTTCATGCGTTACTTCAAGTAGCTCCCACATTTCTTTGGCGCTTTTACACCTAACAGTCCTGAAAAATTCATCAGAGGATAATGCAGAACTTATCATGTTCTTTGCCTTGAAATCATATTGAGTTGATTTCTTTTCTATTTTAGACATTTCATCCCATTCTTTTGGTATTGATTTGCCATCAACAACTTTGGTAGGAATGAAAGGGCCTTCTCAATACAATTCCAAGCACCCGAGTCATTAGATTGGATGAAGATTTGCATTATGTTTTTCCAAAAGCTAAAATGTCCTCCTTTAAACAAAGGTAGTCTATTCAATGAGGCTCCCTCCTTGAATGTTATTTGATTAGCATTCATTGTCAAAGATTTAAAAAGATCTTGAGCAAATTACAAGAACCAGCTCTTGATGCCAATTGAAAATATAATGAACACTTATGCAAATAACCAAGAGGGGGGTGAATTGGTTTTACCTTAGAGTTTTAAAATTTTCTTTCAAAACTTATAACAGCGGAAGACTTCAAAAGGATCATATTAATTTAAAACCAATTAGATAATACTTTACTTTATCAATCAAATTACTCTTGTGCAATAACCAAGTTTATATGATGAACAAATTCTATACTTCAAGAATTAAATAAAATATAAATTGAAATCTAATGCACACAAGATTTATACTGGTTCACCTCTCAACCCCGGAGGTTACATCCAGTTTTCTTCCAACCAAATCTTGGTTAGAGTTCCACTATAACAAATATATGTTCTTTACAAGCTTACAAATGATCTCTCTTACCCTCTCTAGGTAAAATTCAAAATCTACTTCCTATAGACTTTTCAAAAGACCAAGAATCAGAGATCCTCTCTCTGTTCTTCCCTCTAGAAACCCTTTCTAGAAAAAGCTTTAAAGAAACCAAATGTTATATGGAAATTACAACACAATCAAACAACAAATACTAACCAAACTCAAGCTTTAAGTACAAGAAAGATATCACCTTATAATGCTAAGCAATTACAATGATATGAATGATTCAATCAACCTGAGATTATAAGCAAAAGATGCCTACCACTCTTTCTTGATCACTTCTTTAAGCACTAGCTTGAGAAACTCTTCAATCCTTGAGTATCAAGACTAAAAACTCAAGTAAATCTTCATGGAATTCAACACAATTGATTATCTCACTAATTTCAGCCTTGGGTACACTTGAGAGCTTTAGAATATGTATATCACAAAGTTTGCACGAGTGACTTTTCTTTTCAAACTTTTTTTTTCTCACTCAGACTCAGCTTTTCTATTTATAAAAAAATTGTTTTAACTAACTGTAATCAATTAATTCGTAAATGTAATCGATTATTTTAACTATTGTAATTGATTATTTTATCCATATAATCGATTAAAGTGTTAATCAGAAATCTGGAAATCTGTCACGAACAGAATAATCGATTAAATCACCTTGTAATCGATTTAGCCAGACAAACTAAGTTTTTCAATGTACACTAGTAATCGATTAAGTACCCATTTAATCGATTAACACAGACCATGCCTAAAACTTAACAATGCATATTTAATCGATTACGAATATCTGGTAATCGATAAAACCAGATGAACATGCTGTGTAAAATTATGCAGAAGCTTATGTAATCGATTATTTTCCAAGATAATCGATTATCACAAGAAGTTCCTAATTCTGTGTAAAGCTTATTTAATTGATTATGAACCAGTGGTAATCAATTAAAATGTTCTTAAGACATTTTCTAGAAATCATACACACGCCTGTAATCGATTATTTTACCAAATTATTTGATTAAAGCAGTGCAGAACTGTTTTATACCACTCCTAATGCCTTTAAGAAATTCTATAAATTTTCTTATTACCACATGATTAATTCCTATCAAATGAATGTATGAATGCATGAATTATCAATAGCCAATGAGGATTATAAAGCTTTATCTAATGAACCAAGCTTAAACACAATTACATATGCTATCAAATTGATTGGGCATGTAAAATATCAAAACTCATTAACTTCAATCATCTTTGAATCCTTTGCTTTAGCTTTTTTGATTCTAACATTCTCACCCTTTTTGATTTTGAGCATGCCAAATACTTTATTAATGAAACATACTCTTTGACTTCAATGAAGAGATGTATGATCTGAAAATTTCTCAACTTTTTGCAAAGATCAAGCATCATCATATATTGATTGAAAAACATTCAAACATTCATTCAAATATCTTTTAGGCATTTTTATACTAACTCCCCCTGAGTTGAATAATCATTATCAGAACATATATTCATATTTCAATGCAACATTTAACATGCTTAATATTATAGCAATTTCAATCATCAGAGTAATTTCAAATCCAATATCAATATTACTCATTTCATACTACTCATTTTACTTTCATTTCATTCTACTACTTCCCCTATTTGGCATATCAAATTCAAAAATTGAAATTAAAGCATACAAATAGAAAGGGAAATAGAAAATACTTCTTGTAATACCTTGAATTTTAAGCATGTAATTAAGCTTAGATTAAGCTCATGATTAAGGATAATCAATATGCTTAAGAGTGTTCAGAGAAAGCTTGAGAAATGAGTTGAGAAAACTCATTTGAACCTGTGGCGCGGATAGCACCAGGTTCCACGCGATCAGCGCCGTAGCCCTGGAAGTTGGCGCGGGTAGCGCCATGGTTGGCGCGGGTCGCGCCACAAGTGGCCAAGAAAACCAGTTTCTGCTGGAATCCGGCGCGGTCGGCGCCAAGTGCGGCGCGGTTGGCGCCATGGTTTTTATGTGTGGCGCGGTTAGCACGGTGGTGGCACGGTCAGCGCGGGGAGTCGGGCAGCCTTAAATACCAAGGTCATTTGGACGAAAATGGAAGAGGAAAAAGAGAGAAAAGCCATTGATGAGTTGCAGAGCTTTTTAGTTCCTTCATTGTGCGTTTAAACACCTCTGACCCAACTGAGAAAGTGATCAGAGCCCCGAGATAAGAGTATACCCCCGATTGATTCGTGAGAATCGTCGATAAATAGTGAGATTTGATTTCTCTGAGAGAACCTTGAGAGCTTGGAGTTTAAAGGCGAAGGAAGCCTGATTGAGCTAGCCATCTGAGGGGAAGTAGTTCCCTGGTGTTTCTGAACATCACAGAGGTAAGAAACTCGAGCTCTAACCGTTGGTTCTGTGTATTGAATTTTGAGGTTTTGGGGTAATCTTGAGGGGTATTTTTAGAGGTGTTAGAGCCGTTATTCAGCTAGAACTCTGTAGAGTTTTGTACTCAGAGAGGTATTCTGAGGAGTTTAGAGCCTTGAATCATCATTACTGATGAAGTTTAATTTTGGCTCTGAGTCAGTATTGGCAGAGATAAAAGGTTGACTATATGACTAGTCTGGACCTTAGAGCAGTTGACAAAATTGCTCATGAGCATGTATAGATGAGGTTTATGAGGTTAAACTGCCGATACTGAGAAATGAGATATTGAGAAGGCTAAAGCAGGAAATGCTTTGTAATAGCCTGATCAGAATCTTTGCAGAGATTCTGTAGCCTTGTATAGGCTGTGAGAGATCCTGTTGAGGGTCAGATGCTCACTTGTTGTATGTTATAGAAAGGATGAGAGTTTCCTTTCGTTTGAACGGCTTAGAACCGTGTTTGATGCATTGTATGCTTGTTCTTGTGTAGGACGTGAGCGTGAGAGCTCTGGTGGTGTTGACCACGAGACCGGGAGAGCCGGTGAGCTGTCTAGAGCAGGTAAGCTCTTGGTGCTTGTTGTGCATCCTTTTCTGTGTTCCATCATACACCAAGTGAGGTGATGATTCTATTATACTTGTATGTATGTATGTGACTAGATGTTGGCTGATGATCTGATTCCTGTGATAGGGAGATTGATGTGAATGAATTATGGCATGTTTGGTTGAATGTGAAACCTGTATATGCATGCTGTGCTTGAATAGCATCCTATTGTAGTAGGATAGATGATTGAGATTGAGCAAGACCTGGTGAGAGATGAGCCTGTGATACACAGAGGAGCCTCCTACGTGGAGATGTGCCTATGTACACAGAGGTAGCCTTTCCCAGGCAATTGTATTGAACTAGAGGATGAGATGGCCTTGTGATACATAGAGGAGCCTCGTGAGAAGAGATGTGCCTATGTACATAAAGGTAGCCTCACCAAAAGGAGATGTACCGGATATATAGATGAAATGTACCTATATATCTAGAGGAAGCCTCCGCTAGGAATACATGCAAGAGATGTGCCGAGTATATAGAAGTAGCCTCCCTGAGAGGAGATGATCCTATATACTGAGATGTAGCCTCTGCGTGACAGTTATTGATGTGATGAATGGCGTTATGCCATGAGTATGCCTTGCTTTTGGCTGATGATTGAGTTCGTATTTCACTGATAATGATAATGATTGTGATTGATACATATCTGTGTTGTCAGTGAACCAGGGGAAGGAAATACCTTCAAGGACCCTGAGTTTACTGAGATTTTATATCTCACCCCGTTGTGGGACTTATGATGCAGGTGATTCACCAGGAGGAGCAGATAGCTCCCAAGGCAAGAGGCCTGTGCAGGGATAGCTGCTGTTTGCACACTTTAGGCTAGATGATATGAGAGCATGTGGCTCTGATGTTTTGTACCTAGCCTTTAGTTTTGTTTTTTGATACCCTGAGGGGTTAATTGTACAGTTTGTATCTAAACAGAGATATATGTATATTCACCATATTACATGTACAGTGTATCTGATGATGACATTTGTTGGTGTCATTTATATATGTTTATGTGCTTCCAAACTGCTTAAACTCTGATTGATTATCTATGTGTTGTGGTTATGCTTGGTAATGACCCTCATTGAGAAGGGGGCGTTACACTTCTTCAAACATAAAAATGAGCAAATTACAACAAACATAAAATAAAAACTAAACCAAGCTTAGAAACATAAACACAAAATCATAACACAAACTTAAACTTAGACTAGAACAAAGAGATTAATTTAAATCCCTAGATTCATCCCTAAACATCTTGGATTCCATGTTCTTTACCCTAGTCTTAAGTTCATCTAATGAAGAATTATCTTCATCTCTATGTTCATGATGTAAAGAGAATAAAACATCCATCTTTTGTATCATTAAAGATTCAAATTGAGAATTTTGAGGCTCAGATGGTGCAACTTCTTCTTGTTCTTCTCCAGCATTTCCAACTTGGTTTCCTTCATCATCTCCATCTTCTCCTTCTTCTTCAGCCAAAGGAACTGTTTGACCTGCCATTTGTCATCCATATGGTGTCTTCACCATTCCAAGCTTAGTGAGGTGCTTTTCCTTGATTTAACTGTTGTCAACATTGCTGTGATCCATGACTTCATTGGATACATCTACTTGAAAGTAGTCAATGTATCTTGAAACTAATATAGCATAAGGAAAAGGGTAATTTACCAATCTCTTAGATTTCTGCATGATCTCTTGAAGAATAAGAATCCAATTTAGCTTGATTCCATTCTTTAATCCATAAACAATTTGGAGATCATCATCAGTGGCTTGTGCATGGTTGGTGGATCTTGGAGTGAGGATATAGGTGATGATGTAGTGTAGGAGCCTATCTTCATGTGTCATAGGTCCAGTACTTAATCTTAGCCTAAGATTCATATGAGGGTTAAGGAGCATACCTCTATAGGTTTCCATTTTGTTGTTATAATAACCTAGGTTTCTGCAAAAAAAAAAAAAAAAAATTCCCATGCTAACAGCGTGGGAACGGTGCGGTTAGCGTGGGATGCGGCGCCAGTAGCGTGGGATATGGCGCCAGTAGCGTGAAATTGCACAAGAAGGTCATTTCTTGCGGCCAGATGGCGCGGATAGCGTCAGTTTGGCGCGATTAGCGCCACAGACGCTCTCATTTGGCGCGGTTAGCACCGTAGTGGCACGATTAGCGCCATAAATGCCCAGGAAGCTTTTAGTTGCGTTAATTTGGCGCGAATAGTGCCATATGTGGCACGATTAGCGCGGGAACGTCGGCAGAACCAATATTTGAAGGCCATTTTACGAAATTTTGGCCCAAAACTCATGGTTTCTTCTTCCCCTACGTCCCAAACCTCCATTAGAGCTGTTCCAAGCTTTCTAGGACCTTAAAGGTGAGCCTAAATGCTTTCCTGTGACCTAGAAACTTGTTTTAACCGATTGAAAATCCTTCATCCTTTTCCTTTGGATTGAGAGAAATTCATTACCTCAGAGAAACCTCTAAGACTTGAGTTTGGCGAAGAACCGTGGCTTGGCAAGGACACCAGAGCTTGGGAAAGCTGTCCTTCAGTCTTCTTGGTCGCCACTGAGGTAAGAAACTTAAGTTTCTTCGGTTGATTTTGCTTATGGAGGTTCTCTGGATGTTGTGATTTAGATTGGTCTGGGGCTAGAATTAGCCCAGGATTCTGTAGAGAATCTTACTTAGTACTGTCTAGTGATGAAGGAATAGCTTTCAGTTTTTGAATTGGTAAACTTTGAATATTGGCTCTGTGAATGCATAAGTGACTGGTGTAGAGTCACTTGTTATTGGTTTTCTGACATGCTAGAGCCTTTACTGAGTCT
>PYAF01001268.1:84479-103599 GCA_007407185.1 Glycine tomentella
GATTATATGTCTGTGAATTAGTATTGATATTGAAATGCCCCTTGAATAGGGCGTGATTCAGGAACTGTTGGTGGCGGGAGCCACAAACCAGGGAAGGAACTACAGACTGATACCTTGCCAAGTAAGTTCTAAGTTCCTGGGGATTGATTCCCATTTGGTTGCACACCACACTCCTGGGGAGTGATGGTCATATTCATAATACATGCATTGGTTGTTGCATACTTTTGTGACTTTATATATATAGTAATTGGCTGTGCTATGATCTGTGAATAGCATTGAGTGTAACTCTGCCATATGTTGAGGGCATCGAGTGTAACTCTGCCAGGGCATTGAGTGTAACTCTGCCATACGTGGAGGGCATTGAGTGTAACTCTGCCATCTGTTGAAAGCATTGAGTGGAACTCTGCTAGACTTGTGGGCATTGAGTGTAACTCTGCCATCTGTTGAAAGCATTGAGTGGAACTCTACTAAACTTGTGGGCATTGAGTGTAACTCTGCTATGGATGTGAAATTGACTTGATATATATGCTTATCTGATGTTTGTATTGTGAATTGTGGGCCAGGGTGGGAATGATTCCCTAAGGACCCTGAGCTTACTGAGATGTGTATCTCACCCCATGTGGGGATTTGTGGTTTCAGGTGACTCTTCAGACAGAAGAGAGCAGTCTCAGGGCAGGAGGCCCGAATAGAGACATTTCTGCTTGGCTGAGAGCAGCAGAAGGAGCTTGAAGGCTCTGTTTTGGTGTTTTGATATGTTTTGTACCCTGGATAGGGTTGTATAATTCTGTATACCCTCTATGAGGGCAGTTATTCTTTTGTATCACCATGTTGTGATGAAAACTCTGATGTATATGTATGTACAGAACTATTTATGACATGATATGAGATGAATTTCCTCCTGACTATCTTGTATATATCTGATCTGTCTATGTACTTTTATGAGAAACTGGATCAACAAGGGCTTGATTTATGTACTATATATATATATTAATGTATGTTGTATTTTATGTTATTCCATACATAATGAATCAAGAAAAACGATTTTATGCTTCCGCTGAATAATATTAGGTTAATGAAACGCTAAACTGATATCGTTAATGATAACGCACCGGAGGCCTACGGGGGTGTTACAGTTGTAACCCTCAGCTTCTTCATCAAACCTTCTTTCTCCATCAAAGGAGATCCCAACAACTTTATGCCAAATTTCTGGAGTAATCTCCATAGTTACTCCACTCACTTGAAGTTTGAACCATATTGATAGTGTCTTTGAGTCGACCTAGGTTAATCCTGTGCTACAGAATTAGCATAGTTTAATTGTTTTGAAGCGATACGACATCGGGTTATCAGTTAGCTACTATCTTGAGTCAAAAACCTATGTATGGTACAAACTAGAAAGAATGGAAAACTAATTTGAATATTGTTTTGCAATATGAGAAACTCAACTTTGTCTTGACTACCCCTAAGCTAGCACAGCCTAAAGGAAATGCTTCTGAGGAAATGAAGAAGAAATTTTCTGATTAGGAGAAGGCGAATGTTGCAGTTCACTGCTATATTCTGGCCAGTCTTATTAATCACTTGCAGGAGCAAGTGAACATGCTTGAGAGTGGAGAGAAATGCTCTGAACTCTTGATGGCATGTTGGCTACTCCTAGTAGTTCAGCAAGGAAGAATGTGCTACTTGTGATTGAGGCTTGCTTAGTGGAGAATTACAATGATAAATGAATTATTGATTCAGGAGCCACTAACCATGTTTGTTACTCTTTGGAGTGGTTCAAACCTAGCTTGCCTATCGGTCAAGGACAAAGAGTTTTGAGACTTGAAAATGGGGAGCTTGTCTATGCACTACCAGTAAGACAAGTTATTTTGTCATTTGTTAATTGTAGAACTTTGATTTTGGATGACTATTTATTTGTTCAAGATTTTAAGAAGAATTTAATTTCTGTTAGTTGTTTGTTTAAACATGGTTTAACAGTTTAATTTAATTCCTCAGTTTCTATAAGGAGTTCATCTTCTTTTATATGTTCTGGTAATTTGTTTAATGGTCTTTATTTCCTTAGTCCTATACCCCATGAAGTTAATCATGTTGAATTAAGAGACGAAGAGCATGTTCATCTATCTAAGAAAAGAAAGGTTTTCAATGAAGCTTATCTTTGGCATTTGCGATTTGGTCATATTAACTCTAACAGGATACAATGTTTGGTCAAGAGTGGGATTTTAAAATCCTTGGTTTTTGAATCGATACCAGTATGTGATTCATGCTTAGAGGGTAAAATGACAAAGCGACCTTTCAAGCCAAAGGAAATCGTGCCACACTTCAGCTGGAATTGGTATATACTAATGTATGTGGACCAATAAATGTCCAGGCTAGAGGAGGGTATAGGCAAGGTTGTCAGAATCACAATTCTATGTAGACTCGTGGAGGCCTCGTAGAATCGTAAAAGTCTACTTCAAACAAAAAAAAAAGTAAATTACCTATATATAAATATGAAACAATGACATAACTAATTTTGTCAAATTAAATGAGTGCAATTATAAATAAGGGATACTAAAAAATTCAAAATAATAATTGAAGTATTAAAGTTGATAACACAAGTAAAGTGTATTAATAAAAAAAAGAGTGTAAATAGAAATTACTTAAATTAAAACAAAAGTCTAGTTTTTAATATATAAAAAATGAGCCAGAAGGTGTATAATAAGCAAAAAAGGGGTGAGAAACAAATCCGTTATGGATGTGGCCCAAATACGAAAAAATTTCTATTCGAAATGATGTCATTCCTAAATCCAGCAGACTAGCGAAAATGTAGCAGAAATGCAATTCTACTCAGAATCGAGCAATTCTATGTAGAATCGTGCGATTCTACTTCGAAAATGAGTTCACGTCCGATTTAACTCGCAGAGGGGTAGTAGACTCATAAAATCAGACGATTCTATGATTTAAATCAAGAGTTTGATAACCATGGGTATGGGTACTTCATCACATTTACTGATGATTACTCAAGATTTGGATACATATACTTAGATGCGTCATAAGTCCGAAGCTTTTGGAAAATTCCAAGAGTTTAAGGCTGAGACAAAAAAGCATCTTAGTGTCCAAATCAAGACTCTTAGGTCTGACCGAGGAGGTGAATACCTATCTGATGCGTTTAGGTCTTACCTGATTAAAGAAGGGATAGTTTCACAACTATCTTCTCTAGGGACACCCCAACAGAATGGAGTTGTTGAAAGGAGAAACAGAACCCTTTTAGAAATGGTGAGGTCCATGCTTAGTTATTCATCTCTATATGAATCATTTTGGGGATATGCCTTAGAAACTGCCATGTACTTATTAAATGTAGTTCCATCTAAATCTGTTTCAAAGACATGTACAGAACTATGGAATAGGTACACACTCAGTTTGAACCATATTTGGATTTGGGGTGCTCCAGTACATGTCTTACAACAGAAGCCAAATAAAGTAGAATCACGTAATGAAGTGTGCATGTTTGTAGGCTATCCTAAAGGAACTAGAGGTTGGATGTTTTATAGTCCAAAAGGTAAGAAGGTCTTAGTGAGCATTCACGCGACTTTCCTAGAGGAGGACTATATGACAAATTACAAACCAAGGAGTTTGATTGTTCTTGATGAGCTTGTCTCGGGACAAGTTTAACTCAACCTCAAGTGGTTCCATCTTATGTTCATATGGTTGTTCAAAGAGAGGAAAATATACCTGAAAGTGAACATACACAGGAACTAGATATAGAACTAGAAGTTCAGCATAATGATAATGAAGAGGGGGGTGAATTGGTTTAAACTTGGTCTTTTAAAATAATTTATCAAATCAGAGTTAAAGGATCTTTATCACTTTGAAAACCAAGAATGCTCTTATTCAATCAACTTACTCAGTTCAAGAAACTAATAGCTCAAAACAGAACTTGTTGGATAATGATAATGAAAATAAGATCAAATGAACAAGATGACTTGTAGATATAGAGATAAAGAAAACCAACACAAACAATTTATACTGGTTCACTTCACAACAAAAGCTACATCCAGTTTCTTCTAATCAACACTAGATTAGAGTTCCATTATTATAAGTTTTTGTTCTTACAAGCTTTACAACAACCTCTCTTTATTAACACTAGATAAAGAATAGAAATCTAAAACCCTATTAGACTTCTAAGGAACAAGAACTAGAGAACACTACTTTGTTCTTTCCTAGAGAACACTACTCTAGCCAAAGCTTCAAGAATCCACTTACAATAGTATCAAATAAGAGAAATTATAAAAACAAAATTACAAACAAAGATAATGGAGAGAAACAACCTGATGATCCAATGGATATGAATGCATATGAATTACCAATTGAGGTTGAATAGCAGAAAACAAAATTTCAGAACATGCTCTCCATTAAACTCTTGAAGTTTCTTGCCCAACAATCATTCAATATCTCATGATGATTAAACAGTGGGACAAGAAGTTAGTAAACCCAGAAAGTCACTTTAAAACTCTTAGAAGGCTTGTGTATGCTCAGAAAATACGAAGTGTTCAAGTTACAAATACAACCAAGCCTTCTTTCTATTTATAATAGAACTTTGTAACAACCAGTAATCGATTAAAATGCATATGTAATCGATTAAATTATTACTTAATCGATTAAAGTGTTTAAGGCAGATTTCTGGGTTTCACAACGAACAATATAATCGATTAAACCGAGTTGTAATCGATTAAATCATAAAAGTCTTATTTCAGAAATAGCCTGTTTAGTTGATTAAAAATGATGGTAATCGATTAAGGCAGCAAGGCAGGCTTTTTCAGATAGCCTATGTAATCGATTACAAATGATGGTAATCGTTTAAATTAGTGATAACATGATTTTCAAGTTAGCTTGTGTAATCGATTACAATAAATGGTAATCGATTAAAGCAGAAATGTATTATATTTGAATTATACCATGTAATCGATTACAAGAAATGCTTAATCGATTAATATGAACATTAAAGCTTTCCCAGTTGTAAACACAAGCCATATAATCGATTAATCCGTGATGTAATCGATTAAACTGTTTATCAAAGCTTTTCCAGTTTTATCAAGGCGTGAGAATAAGAGAGGAGAAAGAAGAGCTAAGGAGAGAAAAGAGAGGAGAAGCAAGGAATGAGGGGATATTTGGAGACCCTTCCTCTTTCTCTGGATGCAGTGCCAAATGATGTGACGATGTTGGCTCTTTTTGCCTCCTTTATACTCGGAGACCACCCTTCAGTTTTTTCTTTGTGTTCTTTTTTGTGTCCAAATCTGCCCTTTATATTGTTCTTTCTCCCTCTGTCCTTTTTATTCTTTCATTTTTTATTATTTTTTCTTAGTTTTATCATTGTTCTTAGTTTCCCTTGTTTCCTTATTTTTCCTTCATTTTATCATCTTTCTTCTGTTTCATAATTTTTTCTTTCCCATTTTATATTTTTTCTTTCCCCTTTTTATTCTTAGTTTCATCATTTTTCTTTCATTTTTTCTTTTTATTTTTTTCTTTTTTTGAAAATATATTTTTCTCTCAAAGAGCAACACTCAACCTCATCAAATGTGTATGAGTTTGTGTTTACACTCAAACACCACATGTAACTAGCACATCCAAATATTGACAACACTCTACTTCACTCAACTTGAAATACACATGCATCACAAGATCAAAAGGGTTTTTATTGGTTTGTAATGTGTGGTTTAGGTAAGGGTAGAAAAGAGAAAGATATTTAGGCTAAAACTAAGAGAAAATAGGGGCAAGGGGAGTAAGCCAACAAGTAAAAAAAGGGGTCAACACAAAGAAACAAGGTGGAGAAAAACAAAATTAAAATAAAAAGAACTTACAATGACGAAAATGAACCACAACACACTTTTATTGGATTTTTCTTTTTCTTTTTCTTTTCTTGTACTTTTTTTCTTTTGTATTTTGTTATTTAATTATTTTTATTTTATTGATTTCTTTGAACCTTTTCTTTTTATACTCTTTCTTTTCTTTTCTTTTTCTTTTCTTCCAAATCAAATCAAAATGCAAATCCTTCACACCTGTTTGAAACCCACTCCCAAAACAATTCCAAGGCCCTTTTTCTCTATAAAGTTAGGATAACCTGATTTTTCACTTTTTGGCTTGTAATGAGCTACACAAGAAAGAAAAGGTTAAAAGCTCAAAAAGGGTGACAATGGATATCAATGCAAGGTAGGTTTACTTGTCTACTGGCTAAAAGAAATAAGGCCTAAGTCATCTCAATTAATGCATGTGTAACAAGGAATGACAAGAGAGATAAAGCAAAACCTAGAGTTTTTATTTTATGTTTGTTGTAATTTGCTCATTACTATGTAATCGATTACATGCTTGTGTTTATTTCTGGAAAAGCCATGATGAACAATTTAATCGATTACCTCTCTTCTGTAATCGATTACCAAGTGTTATTTCAAAATATGTCTATTTGTGTTAATCGATTACAGACAAATCATAATTGATTACTTAGTTCATTTTGCATATAATATGTGTCTGCCTTAATCTATTACAAGTAAGACATAATCGATTACAAAGGCTTGGTTTCTATCTGTTAATCGATTACATCACATATTAATTGATTAAGTTGTTCATGAAACTTTTCCAGAAAGCTCAAGAACATATTGATTGATTATCTGATTGATTTAATCGATTACATATGTTAAAATAATTGATTACCTGAACGGATTAATTGATTACAGTTAGTTAAATCGGTTTTTTATTTAAAGGCTTTTTGGGTCTGCACTTTACAAGTTTTTTAGAATTTTCAGAGTGAAATATTATGAGTTTTAAACTTACCCAAATGTTCTAAGTGCATTAAAAAGAGGAAAAAAACTTATTTTACATTGAGAGACACATCTTGTGAGAAGAATCAAAGAGTTATTTTGAAGATGATGTGTTTGTAAGAAAAAGAGATTTCAAGGATGATTAATCTGTCATTGACATTCATTCAACCAGATTGATTGGTAACATCAAACATTCATTCAATCATCTATTAAGGATCTCAGGTTGTGTATTTCTTGAACTCTTTCTTTTAGAATTTCTGTTTTAGAATTCTGCGATGTAAATCATTTTAGTTTTTTAAAGATTTCTTGAGTAGGGTTCTCAAGGGGAAAGATCTGAGTAGGTTTCTTAGGATCTTTGTGAATTGTATTCTAATAGTGTTTTAGAATTCAGTATCTTTATCTATGGTTGATAGAGATTATCACTTGTAATGCTTGTAAAAGAATAATATGATTTAGTGAAAACTCTAACCTAATATTGGTTGGAAGACACTAGATGTAGCCTCCAAGTTTGTGAGGTGAACCATGATAAAGGATGATTGAGTGATACGATCCAAGTTTTAATTCTGCAAATTATTTTAAGGAAAAGTTTTTTAAAAGACTGTTTTAACCAATTCACCCCCTCTTGGTTATTTGAAGTGTGTTCATTGTATTTTCAATTGGTAGCAAGAGCTGGTTCTTGAGATTTATTCAAGATCACAATCTTTCATAAAGAAAATGAATACCACTCATATTACTTTCAAAGAGGGTGCCTCCCTAAATCGTCCACCGATGTTTAAGGGAAAGCCTTTTAGCTTTTGGAAAAATAGAATGCAGATTTTCATTCAGTCCAACGATCCCAGAGCATGGAATGCTATAGTAAAAGGTCCTCTGGTCCCAATGAAAAATGTTGATAATAAATTGATTCCCAAAGATTGGGATGAAATGACAGATGCTGAGAAAAGAATAGTGCAATATGATTTTAAGGCTAAAAATATGATCACCTCTGCACTTTCTTCTGATGAGTTTTTCAAGACTGTTAGGTGTAAAAGCGCTAAAGAGATGTGGGAAATGTTAGAGGTTACTCATGAAGGCACAGATGATGTACGAAGATCAAGGAAGCATGGCTTGATTCATGAGTATGAGATGTTTGTGATGAACTCCACAGAAACCATATCTCAGATGCAAACAAGGTTCACTCACATAGTGAATCATCTTCTTGGTCTTGGAAAGACTTTTGATGCTGAAGAATTAAACATCAAAATTCTGAAATGTCTTACAAGATCATGGCAATCAAAAGTTACAGCTATTAAAGAATCAAAAGACCTCTCCAAGATGTCTATGGCTGCACTCTTCGGTAAGCTACTTGAATATGAGTTAGAAATGTCTCAATTAACACATTCTGAGAATGCAGATAAAAAACAAAAGAGTATAGCTTTAAAAGCTGCATCATCAAATATAGAGATACAAGAAGATTCAAGTGATGAAGATGAAAGTGATGAAAACTTGAACCTAGTACTAAAGAAATTCAGGAAGTTTATGAAAAGAAACAAAAACAAAAAGTTATCAAAGTTCAACAACAAAAAGGACAACAACAACAACAAATCCACCAAAGTCACATGCTTTGAATGTGGTAAGCCTGGCCACATTAAATCTGATTGCCCAGTTTTTCTGAAGAAGCAGCAAGTGAAAACAATAGGAATACCCACAATAACCAAGAGGGGGGGTGAATTGGGTTAAACTTGGTCTTTTAAAATTATTTACAAAATCAAAGTTAAAGGATCTTAATCACTTTTAAACCAAGAATGCTTTTAATCAATCAAGTTACTCAGCACAAGAAATCAATAGCTCAAAACAGAACTTGTTGAGTAATGATAATACCACCAAGAACAAATGAACAAGATTACTTGAAGAGATAGAGATAAGAAAATCAACACATGCAATTTATACTAGCTCACTTCTCAAGAGAAGCTACATCCAGTTTCTTCTAATCAACACTAGATTAGAGTTCTACTATTATAAAATTTTGTTCTTACAAGCTTTACAACAATCTCTCTTTATCAACCCTAGATAGAGAATAGAAATCTAAAACCCTATTAAACTCCTAAAGATCAAGAACAAGAGAACACTACTTTGTTCTTCCCTAGAGAACACTACTCTAGAACAAGCTTCAAAGAATCCTTTACAATAGCATCAAATAACAGAAATTGCAAAAACGAAATTACACTTAAAGATTAAGGAGAGAAACAACCTGATGATCCAATGAATATGAATGCATGTGAGTTACCAATCAATGTTGAATACGGAAACAGATTTTTCAGAACATGCTCTCCATTACTCTTTTGAAATATCTTGCCCAAGAAATCATACAATACCCATTAGGATTAAGGAGTTGGACAAGAAGTAAGTAAACTCAGAAAAATCACTTTAGAACTTTGTAAACGCTTGTGTGTATTCAGAAATTTTGAAGTATTCAAGTTAAGTTTCAAGCCAAGCCTTTTTTTTATTTATAACATAGTTTTATAACAACATGTAATCGATTACACGCACCCAATAATCGATTAAAACGAGCCATATAATCGATTAAATTACCACTTAATCGATTAAAGTGTTCAAGGTTGAACTCTGGGTTTCACAACGAACAAGATAATCAATTAAACCGAGTTGTAATCGATTAAAGTAGTGAAGTTTTGTATCTAAGCCTCTTGTGTAATCGATTACAATATTTAGTAATCGATTAAGGCAGTGAAGCAAGCTTTTTCAAATAGCCTATGTAATCGATTAAAATGTTTGGTAATCTATTAAATTAGTGAAAACATGATTTTCAAGATAGCTTGTGTAATCGTTTACAATAAAGGGTAATCGACTAAAGCAACAATTTATTACTTATGATTTACACTATGTAATCGATTACAAATGTTTGGTAATCGATTAATATATTCATTAAAGCTTTTCCAGTTATAAACACGAACCAAATAATTGATTAATCTGTGATGTAATCAACTAAACTGTTCATCAAAGCTTTTCCAATTTTAAACATGAACTAAATAATCGATTAATCTTCTAGGTAATCGATTAAAATAGTGACATTACATTTTTCCAAAAACATTATCCATTTAGATCTTTTTAGAAATAACTTTAATTCTTTGATGAAAACACTTGAGCAAGTAAATGATTATAAGCATGCAAATGCAAGGATCAACAGATTTGCTTCTCATACACTTCAATTTGGATTCCAATCTTCAAGGCATGTGAAAAGCTCAAAAACATTCTTCTAAGTCAAAAGCTTCATTCTTCTTGTTGCTCCCCCTATATCCAACAGCAAGGTGAAAGGAGGATAAAGAAAGATGGAAAACCAAAGAATGCATATATTGTTTGGGAAGATAATGAATCAACAACATCCGGATCAGCTAGTGAGAATGAAGAAGAAGCTAATGTTTGTCTCACTTCAACTATAAGTGATGATGAAGAATTCTCTAGTGCTGAATCTGAGGTAAATTTTGAATATGATCAAATAGTTGATGCTTTTCATGATATGCATAATAAGGCTCAAAGGCTAGCAAAATCAAATAATAAGCTAAAAGGAGATCTAGGATGACACATCACCATACTTGCAGAAACGCAAAGTGAACTTTGTAAATTGAAAGAAGAAAATGAAAAACTTCTTTCATGTTAGAAGGCCAATGGGTGTATATGTCCCTCTTCCTCTTCTAAGGCAGAAAAATACAAAGTGTTACAAGAAGAGTTTGATGATTTCAAAAGAAGTCAAGGAGAAAAGTATATGTTACTACTTTCTAAAAGTAGCTACTTAATTGATCTTTTGAAAAAGCTTTATAAAGGAAAATGCAACTTAGCTGAAATACTAAGTGTGCAAAAATATGTCGGAGAAACTTCTGGTTTGGGTTACAAACAAGGTTCATAACCTATTGGAAAAACCACATTTGTACCACCAAAATAAAAGAATCACATGAGCTTTTGTAAATAAAAAATCAATATACTTTCTTTAGAAAATCATCAAAAGCTATAACTTGTAACTATTGCATAAAGAGAGGGCATACATTTTATAAGGTTTTGCTAGAAAATACTATGTTCCTAATGGAGAATGCATATGGGTGCCAAAGAAAAAGAAAATAGATAACCCTTATGGACCCAACCTTAATCGGGTACCTTTCTTTGCCACTTGATTTGAATTTTGCAGGTGTGTCTTAGAGCAAAATCATCACTATGGTATCTTGATAGCAGCTGCTCTAGACACATCACAGGTGACATATCCATGCTTACAAATGTCAAACTAAAAGATGGAGGATTTGTCACTTATGGTGATAACAATAAAGGGAAGATGATTGGAGAAGGTAACATAGGAGACAACATTAAGACTATGATCAGAAATGTTCTATATGTTGAAGGATTGAAGCATAACCTTCTAAGCATAAGCCAACTATGTGATAAAGGTTTCAATGTTTCTTTCAACAATAACTGTTGTTTGATCCGTGATAGTCAAAATGATGAGGTTATACATGTTGGTAAGAGGAAGGGCAACATCTATGTACTTTCCATTGAGCATGCATTCATTCACAACACTAGTTGCCTAACCAGTAAAACTAATGATACTTGGTTATGGCATAGGAGAGCAACTCACTTGAACATGCATCATATGAATAAGCTCATTAGAAAAGACTTAGTCATTGGCTTACCTAAGCTCAAATTTGAGAAGATAAAATATGTGATGCTTGTCAAAAGAGGGAACAAACAAAGAATTTACAAAGCAAAAATGTTGTTTCAACTACTAAACCCTTGAGGTATTGCATATGGACTTATTTGGTCCTTCAAGAACTATGAGCCTAAGAGGTAATTACTATGGTCTAGTCATTGTTGATGATTTTTCTAGATACACATGGACTTTGTTTATAAGATCTAAGAATGATGCATTCACAGCATTTAGGAAATTATCCAAGACTATTCAAAATGAAAAAGCTTGCAATATTGTTTCAATAAGAAGTGATCATGGTCGTGAATTCCAAAATGAAAATTTTGAAAAATTTTGTGAAGAATATGGAATCAACCATAATTTTTCTACTCCAAGAACACCTCAACAGAATGGTGTTGTGGAAAGGAAAAACATATCCCTTGAAGAAGGTGCTAGAACTCTTCTTAGTGAAACAAATTTGCCAAAACATTTTTGGGCTGATGTAGTGAATACTGTTTGCTAAACCTTGAATAGACTCCTTATAAGGCCTCTTTTGAAGAAAACCCCTTATGAGTTGTGCAAAGCTAGGAAGCCAAACATTTCACACTTAAGGGCATTTGGATGCAAATGTTTTGTTTTAAATAATGGTAAATATTCTCTTGAAAAATTTGATGTTAAAGCTGATGAAGGTATCTTTCTTGGTTATTCTTTACAAAGAAAAGCATATAGAATCTTTAACAAAAGAGCATTATGTGTAGAAGAATCAGTGCATGTCATATATGATGAGTCTAACACCTGTAAGGAGGAAAAAGAATGTGATGATGATGCAGGACCAAAAGAAGATATTATGCAGTTTAATTAAAAGCTAAAGCTTGATTCAAATGACAAAATGGAACATTCAACACCCATTCAAGACACAAGGATTAGAGAACTACTAAAGATCTTTCTTTGGACACTATTATAGGGGAAGTATCAAAGGGAGTTTCTACTAGATCCTCTTTAAGAAATCTTTGTTGTACAATGGCTTTTGTTTCACAAGTTGAACCAAAAAGCATTGACCAAGCTTTACTTGATGAACATTGGATGATTGTCATGCATGATGAATTAAATCGATTTAAGAGAAATGAAGTTTGAATTAGTTCCTAGACCCTCTTCTCACAAACCTATTGGCACTAAGTGGGTTTTTAGACACAAACTTGATGAAAGTGGTGTCATCATAAGGAACAAGGCCAGATTGGTTGCTAAAGGTTACAATCAAGAGAAAGGCATTGATTATGATGAAACTTATGCTCCAGTTGCTAGATTGGAGGCCATTAGGTTGCTGCTTGCTTATGGCTATTTAATGGGTTTTAAATTGTTTCAAATGGATGCTAAAAGTACATTTTTAAATGGCTATATTGATGAAGAGATATATGTTGATCAACCACTTGGATTTATTGAATTTAAACATCCTAATCATGTTTTCAAACTGAGAAAAAATTGTATGGTTTGAAACAAACTCCAAGGTCTTGGTATGAAATATTGAACAAATTTCTAATTGACCAATCTTTCATAAGAGGACAAGTGGACAAAACATTGTTCATCAAGAAAAGAGGCAATGATATTTTGTTAGTTCAAATTTATGTAGATAGTATTATATTTGGTTCATCTAATCAGTCTATGTGCAAAGAATTTTCTATCTTTATGCAGAGTGAGTTTGAGATGTCTATGATGGGAGAATTGACATTCTTTCTTGGACTTTAAGAGAAGCAAATGAAGAATAGAACATTTCTCAGCCAATCAAAGTACTGTTTGGAAATGATTAAGAAATTTGAAATGGAGAAGAGCAAAGATGCTGCAACTCCTATGGCTACATCAACATATCTTGATATAGATGAAAAAGGAAAAAGTGTTGATGAGTCAAAATACAGAGGAATAATTGGATCCTTGTTATACTTAACTGCTAGTAGACCTGATATAATTCTAAGTGTTTGCTTATTTGCAAGATACCAAGCAAATCCCAAGGAATCTCATCTTACTGCAATTAAAAGGGTACTCAAATATCTCAAATCCACACCAAGAGTTGGATTATGATATCCTAAAGGTACATCTATTAGTGTAATTGGATATTCTAATTCAGATTTTGCAGGGTGAAAATTGGATAAGAAGAGCACTAGTGGTACATGCCACTTGTTGGGAAGTTCTCTGATTTCTTGACATTGCAAGAAACAATCCTGTGTAGCCCTTTCTACTGCTGAAGCTGAATATATTTCTGTTGGAAGCTGTTGTGCCCAAAGTCTCTGGTTGAAGCAACAACTACAAGACTTTGGAGTTGAGCTACAGGAAATTCCCTTGTTGTGTGACAACACAAGTGCCATTAACATATCTAAAAATCCAGTAATGCACTCAAGGACCAAACACATTGAGATCAGACATCACTTTCTTAGAGATCACATTCAAAAGGGTTATATCAAAATTGAGTTTGTTGAAACAAATAATCAACTAGCTGATATTTTCACTAAACCCTTAGCAAGAGATACATTCTATACACTTAGAAATATGTGAGGAATTCTTGATGAATCTAATATATCATAGCTTTCTTGTTATGTGATTATCTGTATGATATTACATTTCATCTAGCAAAATCATCAAATGTGCTAAAAATTTGAAATTGATTGCATATCTTGATTGGCTGTTCTTAGTTAAATATTTTTATATTCTTCTTAGCTTATTTGACTTCTCTTGACTTTTAATTTCTCATTCTAATTCAGTTTTTGTCTTAGGCAAGCAAGTGGGCTTAATTGCTAATTGTTGCTTATTTTTGGATTTTATGCTCACTTGACCTATCTTCCTTGTGCAGGACCTACAGAGCTCTACAGAACTCCGAATGGAGCATATGAGTAGTCCTTGGAAAGATAAGGAAAATATCTACAAGTTTTTCAGAGATACACCGAGGCCAATTCTATCATTTGGAGGGTCATTTTAGGCTTGGAAGTCAGAACCACTACACTTCAATTTTGGGCTGCGAGTTGAAATTTTATTGGTGTAATTAGCATAATTAATTAGTTTAGATGGGCCTGCTCATGGTCCATTCTTTCTTTCTGACTTAGTCACTATATGCTAGTGCAATTAGTAGTGAAAAACACATTACATTTTAGAAAAAATAGAATTTACATTACACTTTAGAAGTTTCCAGAATTAAAACTTTTTCTCTCAATTATTCTTCATTGTTTTTCATTGTTCTTGATTGTTCTTCATTTTCTTCTTCATTTTCGTTTCGATTCTTCATTGCTCTTGCACTAATTTCATGGTTCTTCTATTGATGATGATCATGGAAGGCTAAACAATCAATCAATCCAAGGATTCATTCCAAGCAAAGGGGAATTTGAGTTCTGGTTTAGCATTTCAAATTTTGTGTTCACTTTCTTCTTCAATCATCTATTCAATTTTCATGATTATGAATGTGTTTAGGATTGAAAACTGATTAGGTTATGGATTCATTTCCTAATTGCGAATTTTAATCACAGATTAGTTGAATGATATTTCAAATAGGTTGTGATTTCAATTAATTTAGGAGCTACTTCGATTGAACTGCTTCTAATGAAATTGAATGAATTTTCATTATAGAATCATTATCTGAGAACTATGATAATTACCATTGCTTGATTTGGTGAAATGGATTGATGCTCTTTAATCTGTTTTTACATTATCACTTATCAATCCACATTAGTTTATACGTTTTTTTGCAATTGTTACTTATCGCATGCAAACTGTTTGACAAAAAACCCCCAACTGTTTATTAGTGAATTGAAGTTGGAACCATATTAATAGTGTCTCTGAGTCGACCTAGGTTAATCATGTGCTACAGAATTAGCGTAGTTTAATTGTTTTGAAGCGATACAACATCGGGTTATCAAAACTGGCATCGTTGCCGGGGACACGGTTCGTTGTGTGCTAGCTTTAATTCACTCATAATTAGATAAAAAAAAAGAGAAAAAAATATATTTGCATTCATTCACTGCATATTGACATTCTATTGCACAATTGCACTTTGTTACATATTTGCATTGTTGTTGTTGCACAACTGCATATTGACATTTTGTTGTGCATTAATGACACCAAATTAATCATGCTCCCTAAAATATTTGAACCTTGACTGGTTTGTCAAGGAAGTTTTTCAATTCCCTGACCTTCTTGAAATTCAGGGATTGAGGAAGTTTGTAGAACTTCAGGGTACTTTTTACCCTGAGTTGGTGAAGGTGTTCTACACCTGCATGAAGGCTACCATGGAAGGGGTAATCCACTCTCAAGTAAAGGGTGTTCCCATTGTGATTGATGAAGAGGTTTGGCAAGCTATTGCTAGCATCACTCCTGATGGAGCCAGGAAATTTGAGGAAGAAATAGGTGGTTATAATAGGATTGATACCTATAGAGGGATGCTTCAAGACCCTCAAGCTAGGTTGAAGCTAAGGCTTGGCACAGGAAATATGACTAGTGAAGGAAGGCTTCTTCACTACATCATCACCTACATCCTCACTCCTAGATCCACAAATCATGCACAAGTCACAAATGATGACCTACAGCTTGTGTATGGCATCAAATCTGTTACCCAAATCAATTGGTCATTTGTGTTTGTTGAGACTATGCTGAAGGCAAAAAGATTGATCAGCTATAGTTTTCCATATGTTGTATTAATCTCTAGGTTTATTGATTGTTTACATGTTGATGTCTCTGATGAGATTGTTGACAATACTTCTGATATTGTCAGTCTCATCAAAACCAAGCATCTCCAAAAGCTTGGTCTGACAAAGACACCACAAGGATGGAAAATGGTGGGGGAGCTGCAACAACCTGAAGGTGCTGCTAGAGGAGGAGGAAATGAAGATGAAGAAGTTGAAGCTGAAGCTGGACAAGGTGCTGCTGAGTATCAATACTCTCCTTTTATACCACTAATGGTTCAAAAGATGGATGCTTTACTCACTTTTCAACATGAACATAGGGCTGAAACTAATTCTTCTTTGGAAGAGACAAAGACTAGACTAGAAAATATAGAAGTTAGGCTTGTTTTGGATGATTTTGACACACTTACCTAGCTTCTCATATTTCTTGTTTTTGATTTTCTTAGGCTTTGCTTTAGTTTATGTTTATTTCAATTTCTTATGTTCTGATTTAATGATTAATGTACTCAGTTTTTCAATTAATGAAGTTTTTTTTTAGTTGATATGTATCTTACCTCTGTTTATGCATTAATTTTTGTCTTTAATCAAGCCAAATAGGGGGAGAAATAATCAAATAATTGATGTATTATTCTATGCAAATGCTCTGTTTTGCTCTATTTTTTTAAACAAATATGTCTAAGTAAAGGGGAGCAAATTATGATGAAATGCAGCAAATGATTATGAAATGCATTGGATACTTGAAACTTACCATACTTAACACTTGTTCTTGTTAAAAGGCTAATTTGTTTTAGGTTGATTAAACATAATGCACATTCCTATCTTTCATCCCTCAACGAAGTTAAAAGCTTTCTCTCTCAAAGAAGTTAAATGCTAAACAAATGATCATTTGATTTGAATAAAATTTGGCATGTTAAAAGCCAAAAAGGGGGAGATTTTTAGATACAGAGGGAGTTGGAAGAAGAAGCTCAAGTATAATAACCATGAAAAAAAATTAAAATTTACTATATTCTGTCACAAAAGCATTTGCGACGGATTTTGCGACGGCCAGAGAGTGGCGCCGTTAGCGTGGGAGGTGCGCCAGAGTGGCGCGGTTAGCGCCAGAAGTGGCGCCAGTAGCGCCAGAATGCACCTGGAGGCTATTTTTCTCGAATACCTGGCGCGGTTAGCGCTAGAGTGGCGCGATTAGCGCCAGAGTGGCGCGACCAAATTGGAGATTTTGGTGCGAATAGCGTAGAATGGCGCCAGTAGTGTAACGCCTCCTTTTTCTCTCTCGTGCTTGATTGATTTTAGATGAAATCTTGTGACCACTTTGGATTAGGATCAAATTAGTTATAAATTTTATGAAAATTCTTTTCGCTTTGCTTGCACATGTTACTAGTCGTTTATATTATAAACGAATTCTCTCTTCACGGTTTAATTATAATGATCAAGTACCGTCCAACAATAAAGACCAAAGTATAGTTCATTATATAGTCCCAAATACAAGCCAACGTAAAATACAAATAATTTAAATTCTAGTACAAATCATCAACACATCTTCATCATCTTTTCTTCAAAATCCTTCTCAGCTTATGCTCCATTGTTTTCCTGCTTGCCCAAATACATTGGGGTCATCACAGGTGTCAACCACAGACACAAACATAGGGTAAGTTTATGACAAACATGGTTTGAATAAAACATATATGAAAGCAAATATACACACATGAGATTATATTATCATTTATAAAATAAGAGACATGCATATTTCACACTTTCTTCAAATCACACTATCAACACAGCACACAGATATGCAACATACTCATCAAGTGATGCATGTGATGCATGCTCTTCTTCTTTATATGATGCATGATTTCTCAACATCTCATCATCAGTGGCCACAGTCAAGATAGCCCCATCCCAGTGGCACACCTATTCATTCAGTCAGGGTAGGGCAGTGGCGCATAGGAATGTCACCTCCACCTATGTGATCATCATGGTGGTGTGGTCCTCACTGATACACACTACCCCCCAGTTCAAACACCTCTGAACGCATGGACTCGGTTCAGCTATCTGACAAACAACTTCACGGCTTAACCCCCGCAGGGCATATGCATATGAAATGCATGAATGGTCCACTTTTATTATTTAATTATTCTTCTTCTCATACATCTCAAAGCTCAACATCTTTCACAACTCATAGCATATGCTTTTAAACAACACGTAAAGCTTCTTTTAACCATCACATAAAGCTTTACCCAACAGCCATAGTTCAACTCCATAACTCTTCAAAGATAAGTCATAGATTTCAACTATTTATTTAATAATACAATTCTTCATTTATCTCTATTATAGAGCTTCAACAAAACTCTTGGAATCCATAAATAATCACAACACACTTATCAACACAAGGATTCCAATACTTAACCCATCTTTGTTTCTTTGGAACATTTCATCCAACACATGGTGTGCTTTTTATGGAAACACTCAACAACACATGAAATATTACATAACCTTTATTAAAGCATTCAACTATACAAATATAATTCCAATCCAACAACAGAGATTCCAGCAAACGACTTTTGAACATATTTTATTGATTGTAGCAAATTATCAAACACATGATGTGTAAGCTTGAATTCATAGAATACTTTGAAGAAACTACTTAAACATTATTCTTCACAAAGTTCCACATATTCCCAACCAAGTTCTAGTATCAAATTTTACATATATACTTAAGAAAACATAGGAGAATTTCGGCCAACATCAAACTTATATTAACATATTCTATTGAACAAATATAATTTTAAACAACTATTTTCTTTAAGATAACCATACGTTCTCTATTTTTGGTTAGTTCTAACTTTCATTCATTAAATTAGGTTCAAGTTATTCATCCAATATTCATTTGTTAAACTAGAACCAAGTTACTTAGCCAAATAACCATTCAAACTCTTTAAGACAATTCATCGAACACCTAGAATACAAGGCATGATTCTTTATGAAATAACTAAGAAACTTAATATTCAAACATAGCT
>PYAF01001268.1:108955-127139 GCA_007407185.1 Glycine tomentella
TAGTCCATACAAGTAATAATTTTAATATATATATATATATATATATATTAGTATTTTATGAGTATTTAAATATTTATATTGAGTTTTTTTATTTCTAAAACATTAGTTAAACAGAAATATTTTTTCATATCATAGTTATAAATCATAACAAGGAAAATATTTAACTAAATTTAAATATAATAAAAATCACATGATAGTCCATACAATATTTTTTTTAGTTACATTCAGTTTCATTTAAGGATTAATTGTTTTTTTTAACAAATTAGTAAAATAAAAAATAAAAACAAAAAAAAGTTAATTTTTTTAAAAAAATATTTAAGGAAAAAATAGAAAAACAATTTAAAAAACAAAAAAATTAAATTAAATAACAAAAAAAATAAAAAACTAAAAATATTTTTTTAAAAAGTAACTCCAGTTTAGAAACAACATTTCTAAACTAGGTAAAAAAAAAAAATAACGTACTTTCTAAATCTGTTCCTTCAAATAATAGGTTTAAATAAGCTTTGTTGTAAAAATATTTTGGAAACAGCGTTGGCTCGTGGATGGCTTCCCCTCTGGTTAGAATGTGACTCATTGTTGGTGGTTCAAGCATTCTCTTCCCCCATCATCGTTCCTTGGTGGTTAAGAAATAGATGGTTAAATTGTGTAGCTAATTTTAACTCTCCCCCCTTCAAAGTTTCGCACATATTTAGAGAAAGAAACTTTTGTGCAGATCTTTTAGTTAATTATGCGGTTTTTAATCGCCAGTCTTTTCGGGGATGTAACTCCCTCCTTTTACTCTCATTACTATGCCCGTGATTCTATAGGGCTGCCTCAGTATAGATTTTGTCATTGATTCCATGGATTTTGGCCTAGTCCCCATGTTGTTTTGTTTCCCCCTTTTTTTGGCAATATAATTTTGTGTCTGGTTTTGGGAGAGGAGGTCTTTGGAGTAGAGAGTCAACCTAGTTTGGGATGCTTCTCCCAAGGCTGATGTCAACCAGGACATTTTCTAAATAAAACAAAGAAAATCTTCTTGCAGAGCCATGTATCGTACCAGAGGGAAATGCTGCCTCTATCAATTCTATATATAAGAAGCTCCCTTGACAAAAGTAGGTTGAAGGAATGGACTTATCTTTGCTGATAACATTTGGACACTCAGTTTCTCTTCTCTGCATAATATCCCAAGAGTGATTGCCTAGAAGAGAAATATTGATTTGTCTGGAATGACGAATCCCAAGGCCCTCACACATTGATCATATATAACTACACTACTCACATTCAAACATTTTCATTTTTCATTTTTTTTAAAACAGATTTATTATCAGACACATGCTCAATCAAATCATTTTGAATTCAATTTTTTTTCAATTATTCTTTTATTTTTATTTTTTTACCTTTGAATTTTACTACACCAACTTAAACAAACTTGGCTGGAAATAAGATAGAAATTAAAAATGCAGTCAACAAACTTGAAGTGCCAGTGCAAGCCAAAAGAAGCAGCGACACTAGGGAAAGAGCCAAATATTGGTTGGGAAAGGGATAAATAGAAATTAAAACTCAGTAACAAGAGTGCACAAGTTGAGAGACAGTGTTGATGGTTGCATAGTGGTAGTTGATATGTGATGATTCAGTTATACATAAATGGTTTCAAATCATTAGAGTTTTCCATGTTCAGAACATCACCAAATTATGCACAGTACTAAGAATTAGGAATATAACGTGTTTGAATATATGGGGCAATAACATTGATCGAGTACAAGCCCATTTATCCAACCTTGTAAATTAGAATTGCTTAAGTTATTATTATGGACATAATTTCATCTTCAAAAATCATCTTCTAGCTTGTAAAAAAATCAAACCTTCGTCAATCCACAGTTTGGATCCATCATTTGCCAGAGCCAATAGTTAATCATCCAACAATACTATCAATAGCTGATTACATGATTTAGCATAAACAATGATAAGTAAAGGTAATGGCTGAGATACATTTGAGAAGATTGACGTTATTTTACACCAAACATTTTGCATAGGAAAAGTGATGAATGGTAAATTGGCCAATAGAAAATACAGATAAGTGTTAGTAAAAAATACGGATAGTTGTTATAATCGTTCATTTTTGTAATATTAAGCATCTGTGATTTGAGAATAACCTGCGTTGCAGGGGACTAAGTACTAGCTAGTAACTAAAGTAGAAGGTCTAAGATAAGAAAATTAATTCATCAAATATTGCATTAGTCAAAGGAGACTAAACTTAAATGATGGACTTAAACCTTGTTTTGTACTTGCAGACAATTCTTCTCTTTCACGTAGAGCCAAAATACAAAAATTATTGTTTATTTACAAAGCATATGTAAATTCCAAAAAGAGCTACACAGTGAAATGGAGCCCCTCGTATGACATTTCTTATCTTTCATGCACAACTTGTTGCTTGTCAAACTGGATATATAGTAAACTTTGTCTATATTCAACACGAGCATGAAACCAGTGGAGTTCTTCTCTACTTCAAGTCTTGTCCAAGATGAGTATAACTGTGGCACTATTGAAAAAATAAACCCAAAGACAAGGGCAGATACAACAAAATCCATTCAACAATAATAATCCTAACAGACCCAAACGGTGCTGCAAAAGTGCTCCTAATTACATATAAAGAGGGCTACATATGCCTTTGACCGAAGGTACCTTGAAATTAAGAGAATAACTGTTGCTACAGTACCCCTCTCTCTCTCTCTCTCTCTCTCTCTCTCTCTCTCTTTATAAGCTAAAATTAACATTAATAGACTTGAGTTGAACCACAAGATGTGCCCAAGTCAGTCCCACAAAAGAGTTAGATACAAACAAAAAAGCACCCATACCAGTAGCAACTAAACCCCTGCTACCTGAATACATACACATCCATCTAAAGCACAACTGACCCCCAATAGTTACATGAGAATGAAACACCATCATGTGGTACAGCAAAAGAAACAGCATTCCAAGCATAAATAGAAAGACCAAAGCTGATAAGATTTTGCGCAAGAAAAAAAAGTGATCTGAATTCTCCATCTTTCTTCTTTCCATCCCTCTGCATACCATGAAAATCAACTATGCACTTGAAGCTGGAGTTCCAGATCTATAATTTAAAAAGAACTTTGTTGTTGCAGCCAAAACAAACCCTAGCACAATTCAAGAAAACAATTTAAGTAGCAAATACATTGGAACGATCCAATATCTACACAGCCGATGTACCTTTCCAAAGTTCTTAATTTAGGAACACACAATAATTCATAGAAAATATTTTATTTGTAAAAAAAATAAGATTCTATTATAAGTATACAAATTCACAATGTGAGAATGGGGAACCATGACCAGCAAAAACTGCAACATAGTAAAACAAACAGAAACGCTAAGGGAAAAGAAATACATCATACTCCAAGGTCCAACCGTGTCCCTCTATAAAACAAAAAGAAATAAATTAGCTTCAACCTTGATGCCAATCATACAAGGTTGTAATGCAGTAGCTGTTATAAAAAACGAGATTCTATAGTAATACCATTATGACTTATGAGGTATATAAATAGAAAACACTCATCCAATTCTAATTCATTCCAAAATCTGTAAGGAAGTGCTTGCAGAAAAATCATCATAATTAAGTTCCACTAGAACTAAAAACTAAAAAATGTCCATTATTTATGGTGTCGTACATTTTTAACTTCCAAAGAACATTCCAATATGTTTGTCAATTTGTAACTTATATAAATCTGTAACTACTAGTATTTCTTTAAATTTGTAAAAACTTATCTAATTAAAGCTATTAAAATGCATGCTATATAGCGAACTTTAAACTATGACCATAGGAGAAAATGAGTTAAACTTAATTCGCAACATTTGCATGCTTTTCAATGATTAGCTGAACAATATACTTACCTAATTCGATGTCTATGAAACAGAAGAATACTTATCTAAAATACATCCTTCAACCTCAACATGAAAAACATGACCCTAGTATAGTAGTATCCAACCTTGGAAGCATAAAACAGAAAAGATCAAAACAATTATGTGAATAAGGTATCAACCAAGAAAAGAAAATGCAGCCAAACCAAAGCAGACACACAATTAGCAATAGGCAATAGAATCATCCAACAAAGTAATCAAACTAAGGAACCACCAAAACTATTCACACTCTCTGTCCTGTCCACACATTAAATGGCAAGGTTCAGAAACCACTTACATAATTCAACATAAACTCATATAATAAGCAGATGCAGGGCAGCTTAGTTTCGATATGGCATAACAAAGCTTTGAGCATAATCATAAGACAAAAACTGAAATCTCCCTTTGTCCAATTCTCCATAACATTCTATTGTATTGTCTCTCTTGTTATACAGAATAAATTTTCCGTGCCCTCCGTTCTCCAGCAGCATGACACCATCATCTTCAGACATGCACAAAATCACCGGATGATCCACAAGGCCGCCATGAATATGAAGTTGGTCGTAACTAATATTCAGGAAGCGAGTCCAAGATTTTTCAACTCCAAACTCCTTCATTAGCCAAAAACCAAAATGGTTTCCCCCGTGACGATGAGAAAGACAGAGGCAACCCTTCAAGACCACAAGTTCAGGCGGAGAATGAGGGACTTGTAAAAGACCATCAGGCATCAACAAGTATCTGTATGACTCATTCTTCAGATCATACGAAAAAATGACTAAGTCATCGATAGTAACAGTTACCCATTGGTAATCAGAACTCAAATTGGGAAGTGCCAACCAGTTAACCGTGCCGCTCACAGACGCTCCATCTTGACTCAGAATGGGAAAAGCAGGACAAGTTATTGTTGTTAAAGTGTTCTTCCAACCAGTGTCACCCATGCAGTGAACTCTGACCTCCAAATTCTGTGGTTTATTATTATCCAAAACAACTACTTGGTAAGTGTCACTCCACTCATCATAACCAAACCCAAATATGTATCTATCGCCCCAACGGAGAGATAGGCACGGCGAATCCTCGGATATGACCCTTGTGGCGGGGTTCCAAAACCGGACCCAGAGTTCTTCAAACTTACTATGACGGTACGAAACAAGCAAGCAAACCAAGCCGTTGCAGACACCCAAGACTCTGTAAACGTTTATGTCGAAGGGGCGGAAACCCTCGATGGTGGAAGATGGGTTGTGGAGTAAAGCGTGCACGGAGCAGGGGGCGCAGTACCTGCAGGGTGCGGAATACTTGTCTCCAGGGTTGTGTTTGTCGTAAAACGTTAGTAGGATGTGTACGTTTCTGGAGGACATGTGGAGAAGATGCAGTTTGAGGAATTTAGGATCGGAGATGAGGGCGCGCAGCCACTTGGCGACGCACCTGAACCGCAGGAGATCCTTCACCGGAACCCATGACAAGATTTCCACAAGGAGTTCCTCTGGGAAAATCATTGGAGACATTTTTGTGACAATTTCTTGAAGTGAAAACAGTGGATGGAAGGAAGGGGAAAGGGGAATTTGAGAGAGGATGAAGGGAAGGGAGACCACCGTCTGACTTTGGTAGCAGAGTAAAGGGAGGATGACTTCTTTGATAAGCAAAATATAATTAATTACATAACATTGGATCGTGATTGAATCGGTATGTCATTGGTAGAACTGGAGAATAGAGTCAGTAATGTAAAATATAAAATTTTATACTTGTATTAAAATATTTAAAAATAACATCATAAATTAATATAATTTTATGTTGAAGCTTGAGCGGTACTCCTTCTCTTTAAAACTCACTTCTTAAGGTTCGGAGATGCTCGCCCGTCTACCGGGATAGGAGAAAGAGACGATCTCGACTAGGAGTCAGAGGGAATCTTTAGCGTTTTCTAAGCCAGGAAGATGCCTATTAAAAAAAATTATTGTCCAAATTCAAATAAATAAGTAATAAAGATCATATAATAAATAGTTAAATAAGTTCAAGCAGTGTTATTAAAATCGATCTGATCATTAATCTAGTCGAGGTAGTGGGTCGGTGGATCAGTGCTCCAACTGGTGGACCAGTAATTGGCTCGGTTTGACCCGATATATATTGAAAATTTAAAATTATATATGTATCTATTATATATAACTATATAACTAACATTATTTGAGTAAGAAAAGTTCATTCATACTCTAAAATTCAAAATAACTATTGATAATAATCCTTTTTTTTTAAAAAAAGCGAACCCAACCGGAGCGGAATGGTCTGGTCCGAATGGGTAGGTTTGACCGGTTTTGATCAGGTTTGACCAGGTCAATTGCATAACCGGTCCAATAGTAAAACTAGACCAATTATGCTATCAGGTTCCGGTCTGACCGGCCGAGGCGGACCGATTTTAATAACTATGAGTTCAAGTCAAGATATGTTCCTAAACAAGTTCAACTTTTTTCTATGGCCAAGGGACATAAACTAAGTCATTGTCATTTTCATAAACTCTTTCTTCATTAAAGAATTTAGAAGAATCTCTCATTGTAACTTCATGATCAACAATGCTTTCATTTAAATTCATGTTTTCCATGGAATTGTCTTGTGCTTAATCAACATCATCATTAAAATTTAAAGGACCTATGACAAAAAAATTAAATAGAAAATAGTAATTAGCATTTAGAGATAAAAACTATGAAACAAATTTGAAATAAAAATATGATTAAAATATACCAATATCATGTGAAAGTGATTCAGTGGTCATATTTGTAAGGTCTTTTTGTAATACATCCACCTCCTAATTGGTTAAGAATGGTGGTAAATCCTCCATTACCCAATCAACATGATCATCAAGTATTTCCAAGTTAATAGGATCATAGCTTTGTTGCCTCTTTTTCCTAAGCACATGTACAAATATGTAACCATATGGCAAGATAAACAATAAAAAAAAAATAAAAAAAAAATATAATAATACCTATTTTGCAACCTAATGTTGTAACAAACATATACCAAATTATTAAGTTTCTAATGCTCTAACCTATTTCTTTTTTTGTATGAATGTGTTTAAACACACTCCAATTCCGCTCATAGCCTGAAGCGCTACAAGTTTGACTTAAAATATGAATAGCCAACTTTTGCAAATGTGGTACCCCACATCCATAAGATGTCCACCATTGATCTAAAATATTGCATGACATTGTTAGACTATTTTCAAGCGTACCAATGTCGTCACAGGTTACATAATTTATAAAGAGATTGTCTCCACAGGGACTTGAGCTACTCAATTTTCCCATATGAAAGTAATCAGTTCAATAGTTATGTATAACAAATATGATCGAAATTTCATGGTTTTACGAAAATAACGGATTTTAGTGCATCCGAAATACAGAAAATTACGAAAACTAGTAAAATGAATTTAATTAATTTAAGAGAACGTAGGATTGAGTTTCATCGTTCATACCCTTAGTATCAATTAATATTTACACATATGAATCATTTTCTAACATTACTGATGCACACATTAATTAACCCCGAATCGATCCTTGGCATTCGAGAATCCTAAGGATATTTACCGAATATTGACCCCTCGCATATGAAGTAAATTATCCAACATTACAATCATAATCTCATGCTATTTGAAATCAAAACGTTATGCTCTATTCCTAGCAATGTAACGTAATGAGTAAAATCATTCAATTCAAATCCTAAGGGCACTTTCCAGTCAAGCTTAGAATCCAATTTCATGAAACTAGTGATAAAGTAGAATCAAGCATTAAGAACATAATGAAATTACCAGAATGAGTAGAAAAGATTCATACATATATCAAATATTAAAAGAGATACAAAATGGTATGAAGATTACATCCAATCCTTAGGAAAACTAACTGATCATTGTGTAGAGTAAGAGATCAACCGAAGATATGACGAAGGAGGCGATCCTGGCCTATTTTTGCAGAGTTTCCACTCCTTTTCTCTCTTCTCTCACCTCTCTCTATGTCTCTCATGTTCTCCCCTTAAAAAGCATTAATTCTTCTACACTTTGCATGCCTTTTTATAGGCATGGGGAAGCTGGTTAGGTCCACTCGTCCAGGTGAGTTTTTTAGCTTTGTTTCACTCGCCTGGGCGAGTTAATACTTAGTGTTGAAGGACTCCACTCACCCAAGTGAGTTTTTTACACATGATATGCTCACCTAGGCGAGTTAATGCTTAATAGTGAAGAAAGGTTATTAGCCCTGGCGACCTTGGGCGAATTTAGCTCCCAAAAATGACATTTTTGCCCTTTTTGCTTGTCTTGATTGCTTTGGATGCCCCGTATACACTTGCTACTTATCGAAACATCAAAATTGAATGCATTAATCTTCCAAAATGTAAACAACACATATATAAATGTAATTATTATAAAACAACTAGGATTAGGGAAAGTTTATAAGCAAACTTACTGAAATCAAAAGATAAGTGCCAGCATTATAATCCTGAAATTAACTAAAATATGGCACTTATCTGACATAAAATAAATTAATAAAAATAAAGTCACAACTCACAAATAAATATTAAGAAGGATTACAATTTACAAGTTATAAAAGTTACCTGGCATGACTATATTGTGTTCATCCAAAGCAGTTTGTCTTTCAAAATCCAACACAACGTTGCTATAATTTTTCTTCTCATTAGTTAGCTTAGTTCACAATTACTATCCCCGTGAGCATATCTTTCAATGACATCCAACAGACCAGTTGTTGTAGTCATATGTTGTTCAAATTCTTCCTCATTACAACCGAACAGGATTTAACCAATAACCTGTGACATGGAGATTTTTGTGAAGTTGTGAATCCCAAGGATGATATAAGATTTTCAAGTAAGGCTCCACTTTTGTTTTCTTTCTTTGAAAATTCTTTACCATCTCTTCTCTAGCTTATGACATGGCTTGATAAAGAAAACTCATAGTAGATTTATCATCACTATCAACCATACACAACACATGTACAAGTGGCTTAGTTAGTTTCACTACATTAGCACATTTAATCCAAAATCCAGAGTCTTAGACTTGTTCCACAAATTGTTTTGCCATGGCTTCTTTGGGATAAGCTGAGCTTGTCCAGTCTATAGATGTTACCATGACTCTTAATGCTGTTGGATAAAGGGGGAGCAACGAGAAGAATGAAGCTTTTGACTTAGAAGTGTTTTGAGCTTTTCACATGCCTTAAAGATTGAAATCCAAATCCAAGTGTATGATAAGCAAATCTGTTGATCCTTGCATTTGCATACATATAATCATTTATATGCTTAAGTGTTTTTATCAAAGAATGAAAGCTATTTCGAAAAGGATCTAAATGGGTAAAGCTTTTGGAAAAATGTTATTTCATTGTGTTAATCAATTACCCATGAGATTAATCGATTATTTTGTTCATGTTTAAAACTGGAAAAGCTTTGATAAACAGTTTAATCGATTACATCACACATTAATCGATTATATGGCTTATGTTTACAACTGGGAAAGCTTTAATGTTCATATTAATCGATTAAGCATTTATTGTAATCGATTACATAGTATAATTCAAATATAATACATTTCTGCTTTAAACGATTACCATTTATTGTAATCGATTACACAAGCTAACTTGAAAATCATGTTATCACCAATTTAATCGATTACCATCATTTGTAATCGATTACATAGGCTATCTGAAAAAAGCCTACCTTGCTGCCTTAATCGATTACCATCATTTGTAATCGATTACACAAGCTATTTCTGATATTTGTTGCATGATATGTGATGGAAAAATGGTGAGGTGATTCATATAGGTTAAAGAAAAGGTAATATCTATTTACTCTCCATTGGTCATGCATTCTTTCACAACACTTCTTGCTTAATAAGTAAAATTGATGAACCTTGGTTGTGGTATAGAAGAGCAAGTCACATTAACATAAATCATATGAACAAGCTAATTAAAAAGGATTTAGTCATTGGGTTACCCAAACTCAAGTTTGAAAAGGACAAATTATGTGATGCTTATCAAAAGGGGAAACAAACAAAAAATTCTTTTCAAAGTAAATATGTTGTTTCCACTTCAAGACCCCTTGAATTACTTCACATAGATTTGTTTGGTCCTTCTAGAGCTATGAGCTTAGGAGGTAATTACTATGAGCTTGTCATTGTAGATGATTACTCTAGATACACATGGACTCTATTTTCGAAATCCAAGAGTGATGTTTTCAATGCTTTTAGAAAATTGGCCAACTTGCTCAAAATGAAAAGGAGAGCAAAATTATCTCAATCAGAAGTGATCATGGTGGAGAATTCCAAAATGAACATTTTGAAAAATTCTGTGAAGAAAATGGAATTAACCACAATTTTTCAGCTCCAAGAACACCTCAACAAAATAGTGTTGTGGAGAGGAAAAATAGATCCCTTGAAGAAGGTGCAAGAACACTTCTTAATGAGACAAATTTGCCTAAATATTTTTGGACTAATGCTGTAAGTACAGTTTACTACACTTTGAATAGATTGTTAATAAGGCCTATTTTAAAGAAAACCCCATATGAACTATAGAAAGGTGGAAAACCAAACATTTCTCATTTGAGAGCATTTGGCTGTAAGTGTTTTGTTTTGAATAATGGCAAAGAATCACTTGGAAAATTTGATGTTAAAGCTGATGAAGCTATTTTCCTTGGATATTCATTACATAGCAAAGCATATAGAGTTTTCAATAAAAGAACCTTGTGCATGGAAGAATCTGTGCATGTGATTTATGATGAATCTAATCCCTCCAAGGAGGAAAAGAAGTGTGATGTAGATGCAGGTCCTTTGAAGGAGTTTATCCAGCTAAATGATTTAGTGGTTAAAGAAAAAGAATAACCAATTGCTAAAGCAAAACAATCGACACCAGTCCAAAAGCCAAAAGACTGGAGAACTACAAGAGATCTCTCCCTTGACAATATCATTGGTGAAGTCTCAAAGGGAGTATCTACTAGATCTTCATTAAGAAATCTCTGCTGTAATATGGATTTTGTTTCACAAATAGAACCTAAAAATATTGATCAAGCCTTAATTGATGAACATTAGATGAATTTCATGCATGATTAATTGAATCAATTTAAAAGAAATGAAGTTTGGGAACTTGTTCCTAGACCTTATTCTCTCAAACCTATTAGCACTAAATGGGTTTTTAGAAGAAAAAAACTTGATGAGAGTGGAATCATAGTCAGAAAAAAAAGCTAGATTGGTTGCAAAAGGTTACAACCAAGAGGAAGGCATTAACTATGAGGAAACCTTTGCACCAGTTGCAAGGTTGGAAGCCATTAGGTTATTACTTGCATATGCATGTTTAATGAGTTTTAAAATTTTTCAAATGGATGTTAAAAGTGCCTTCTTAAATGGATATATTGAGGAGGAAATATATGTGGAGCAACCTCCTGGTTTTACTGATTTCAAACATCCAAATCATGTTTATAAACTTAAGAAAGCTCTCTATGGTTTAAAACAAGCTCCAAGATCTTGGTATGAAATGTTAAGTAAATTTCTGCTTGAACAATCTTTCATAAGAGGACATGTTGATAAAACCTTGTTCATCAAAAGGCAAAGAAATGATATTTTACTGGTTCAAATATATGTTGATGATATAATCTTTTGTTTCAACTAATCAAGTGTTATGCAAAGAATTTTCTACCACTATGCAGAATGAATTTGAGATGTCAATGATGAGAGAATTAACATTCTTTCTTGGACTTCAAGTGAAGCAAATGAAGGATAGAACATTTCTAAATCAAACCAAGTATTGCCTTGAAGTGATCAAAAAGTTTGAAATGGATAAAAGCAAAGATGCTGCAACTCCCATGGCAACTTCAACCTAACTAGATTCAGATGAAAAAGGAAAGAAGGTTGATGAGTCAAAGTTTAGAGGAATGATTGGATCCTTGCTGTATTTGATGGCCAGTAGACCAAATATTATGTTGAGTGTGTGTTTGTGTGCAAGATATCAAGCAACTCCCAAAGAATCACACCTCATTGCAGTCAAAAGGATCCTCAAATATATCAAATCAACTCCAAAAGTTGGTTTTTGGTATCCTAAAGGTGCATCACTTAACATTGTTGGTTATTTATATTCTGATTTTGCAAGGTGCAAATTGGATAGAAAAAGCAGTAGTGGAACTTGTCATCTACTAGGAAGTTCACTGATCTCATGACATTGCAAAAAACAATCTTGTATTGCTTTGTCAACAACTAAAGCTGAGTACATCTCTGCTGGAAGTTGTTGTGCTCAAAGTCTATGGGTAAAGCAATAATTGCAAGATTATGGTATATAATTAAAAGAAATACCTCTGTTGTGTGACAACACAAATGCTATCAATATTTTCAAGAATCCAATAATGCACTCAAGGACCAAACATATTGAGATAAGGCATCATTTCCTAAGAGATCACATCCAAAAAGGTAATATCAAAATTGACTTCATTGACACTCATAATCAATTCCCTGATATATTCACTAAACCTTTGGCTAGAGATAGATTTTACACTCTTAGAAACATGCTAGGTATCTTGGATGAATCAAGTCTTCATTAACATGATTGTTATGTGCTTATCCATGTGAAATAGCTTCATACTTGTTCCATCATCACATATGCCTTCAATTTTCAAGTTGTGCTGCATAATACACTGTTCATTCTGATAAATTCTCTGCAATAATTGATTACCCATCGGAATAATCGATTAAAATCACTTAAAAAGCTTGTCAGAACAAATTTTGAACTCATGTAATCGATTATAACATCGAGATAATCGATTAATTGGCATTCGAAAATATTTCAAAAAGTCAAAGTTCATTGGAATAATCGATTATAGTAAATGGTAATCGATTAAATTACTAAGAATCAGTTTTAAAAATTCAAATCCTTCTGGAATAATTGATTACACATCCAATTAATTGATTACACAAGCTTCAAATTGATTATGTATTTCAAATATCTCTATAATAATCGATTACAATGCATGGTAATCGATTAAATTGACTGAAATTTTTTGTAAAATTTGAATTCTTTCTGTAATAATCGATTACGTAGAGTTAATAATAGATTACAAGTCATCTTCTTCAACTGAATCTTACTAAAATAATCGATTAATGATCGAAATAATGGATTACTGGTCGAGCAGAAAGTGATTTTGCTTACGAACTAATCGATTACATGAGCATATAATCGATTATTCATAGAGTTACTGCAAAATCTGTCAATTTTTCTTGGAAATTGTAACTGCCCAACTGCCACCTAATTCAAATTTGAATCTTCTGTGTCTTAATGGTAGTGGATTAATTCGTCCTAATTGTTCCTAATTTCAAATTTTGAATCTTTGGAGCCCAAAATTTTCTATAAATACAACCCTTGTTGAAGGAAGAAATCACACCTTTATCATCTTCTTCCTTAAACACTGTTGTGTTCTTCTTCTCTCTGAGTTTAGAAATCTACCCCGATAGTCTCTCATTCTTTTTAGCCATGTCTACCTCTAAGAGAGTCAAAATCTCCAAAAGAAAGGTTGGTGAAACCTCTAACCCTGATGTCAATAGGTTAGACCACTGGTTTCCTGCTGAGAGAGACAAAATGACATATCTCCAGTTCAATGCCACCAAATTAATCTATTCTCACAAATACCTTGAACTTGACTGGTTCATCAGGGAAGGTTTTCAATTCCCTGCTTTTCTTGAAACCAAGGGTTAAGGAAATTTGTTGAGATGAAGGGTACCTATTACCCTTAATTAGTGAAGGTGTTTTACACCTATGCTAAGAGCTCTATGGATGGGACCCTTAGGTCTCAAGTTAATGGAGTAGCCATGGAGATTACTCCTGAGATTTGGGAAGCTGTAGCTGGAATTTCCTTTGAAGGTGAAAGGAAATTTGAAGAGGCTGAGGGTTACAATAGGGTGGAGACCTACAGGGGGATGCTTCTTGATCCCCAAATGAGGCTGAAGCTTAGGCTAGGCACTGGCCCAATGACCCACAAGGACAGACTCATTCACTACATAATTACCTACATCCTAACTCCTAGAGCAACCAATCATGCCCAAGCCACTGATGGTGACCTACAAATTGTGTATGGTCTCAAGAATTCCATTTAAATGAATTGGCTTCTTATTCTGGAAGAAATTCTGCTTAAATCAAAGATGTTAATGAATTACCCTTTTCCATACCTTGTTTTGGTTTCCAGGTTTATTGACTACTTTAAAATTGATGTTTCTAATGAGGTTGTTGACAACACAAACTCAAGCAACAGCCTCATCAAAGATAAGCATTTTACCAAGCTAGGGATGGTCAAGGCTCCTCAAGGAGGGCAAATGGCGCTGGAAATGAAGAAGAAGAAGATGATGAAGATGAAGGCCCTGCTCAACCATCTTACAGTCCATTTGAATCTCTGATGATTCAAAAGATGGATGGCTTATTATCTCTACATCATGAGCACAGGGCTGAAACTAACTCAGCTTTGGAGGAGATCAAATCTAGGGTAGAAAGCATAGAAGCTAGGCTTGTGCTTAATGATTTTCCTAACTAAATTTAAGCTTCTTGTACTTTCTACTGTTTTTCTTTTAATGTTTTTTTTTTCAATCTGATTAATGTAATATTTCTTTTCTTTCTTTCCAATTAATGAATTTGCATTTGCTTCTCTTACTTGTTGTGTTATCTTTTGCCTTTGAAAAGCCAAACAGGGGGAGTAAAAGTTGATTGGAAACTAAGAAACTAACTCTGTAACTAACTCTGTTATGCTCTGTTTTATGTTGTATTTTTTACAAATTGATGAATGATTAAATTCACTAAGTGAGGGGGAGAAAACTAAGTTACAGAAGCTAACTAAGAGAATTAAATGATTAATGGTTAAACCAACAGATTTCTTAACACTTGTTCTTGGCAAAAAGGAGTGATCTGTTTTCAGGATTGACAAAGTTCAAACAAAGTTCAAGAATTCTATCTTTGCTCATACTTCGAAGCAATACAAATATCTAACACATGGTCAATCAATATTTGGCATGTTCAAAGTCAAAAAGGGGGAGATTGTTGGATATAGGGGAGCAATGAGAAGAATGAAGCTTTTGACTTAGAAGTGTTTAGAGCTTTTCACATGCCTTGAAGATTGAAATCCAAATCCAAGTATATGAGAAGCAAATCTGTTGATCCTTGCATTTGCATATGCTTAAGTGTGTTTATCAAAAAATCAAAGCTATTTGAAAAAGATCTAAATGGGTAAAGCTTTTGGAAAAATGTTATTTCACTGTGTTAATTGATTACCCATGAGATTAATCGATTATTTTGTTCATGTTTAAAATTGGAAAAGCCTTGATAAACAGTTTAATCGATTACATCACGTATTAATCGATTATATGGCTTGTGTGTACAACTGGGAAAACTTTAATGTTCATATTAATCAATTAAGCATTTGTTGTAATTACATGGTATAATTCAAATATAATACATTTATTCTTTAATCGATTACCATTTATTGTAATAGATTACACAAGCTAACTTGAAAATCATGTTATCACTAATTTAATCGATTACCATCATTTGTAATCGATTACATAGGCTATCTGAAAAAGCCTGCCTTGCTGCCTTAATCGATTACCATCATTTGTAATCGATTACACAGGCTATTTTTGAAATAAGACTTTTCTTATTTAATCGATTATAGCTCAGCTTAATCGATTATATTGTTCGTTGTGAAACCCATAAATCTGCCTTAAACACTTTAATCGATGAGGTAATAATTTCATCGATTACATATTCGTTTTAATCGATTATTGGGCGCGTATAATGGATTATTGGTTGTTACAAAGTTCTGTTATAAATAGAAGGAAGGCTTGGCTTGATTTGTAACTTGAACACTTCGTATTTTCTGAGCATACACAAGCCTTCTAAGAGTTTTAAAGTGACTTTCTAGGTTTACTAACTTCTTGTCCCACTATTTAATCATCATGAGCTATTGAATGATTTTTGGGCAAGAAACTTCAAGAGTTTAATGGAGAGCATGTTCTAAAATTCTGTTTTCTGCTATTCAACCTCAATTGGTAATTCATATGCATTCATATCCATTGGATCATCAGGTTGTTTCTCTCCATAATCTTTGTTTGTAATTTTGTTTTTATAATTTCTCTTATTTGATACTATTATAAGTGGATTCTTGAAGCTTTAGCTAGAGTAGTGTTCTCTAGGAAAGAACAAAGTAGTGTTCTCTGGTTCTTGTTCCTTAGAAGTCTAATAGGGTTTTAGATTTCTATTCTTTATCTAGTGTTGATAAAGAGAGGTTGTTGTAAAGCTTGTAAGAACATAAATTTATAATAGTGGAACTCTAATCTAGTGTTGATTAGAAGAAACTGGATGTAGCTTCTGTCGTGAAGTGAACCAGTATAAATTGCTTGTGTTAGTTTTCTTTATCTCTATCTCTACAAGTCATCTTGTTCATTTGATCTTATTTTCATTATCATTACCCAACAAGTTCTGTTTTGAGCTATTAGTTTCTTGAACTGAGTAAGTTGATTGAATAAGAGCATTCTTGGTTTTAAAAGTGATAAAGATCCTTTAACTCTGGTTTGATAAATAATTTTAAAAGACCAAGTTTAAACCAATTCACCCCCCCTCTTGGTTATGGTGGGTATTCCTATTGTTTTCAAATGCATCTTTTTGAGCTAAAATACTCTGCAAAACAATGAAATTAGTGGCAAAGAGAGTAGAAGTAAGACATTGTATTTCCTTTCCCGGTGTATACTTTCTCATAAAAAACAAAGCATAACAATTATTATAAATATATTTAGTATTTTTTTAGGCATGTGACACAGCCTCACTAACTTTCTCCAATTTTCCCATGTCTTGCAACATAAAATTGATGCAATGTGCTGCACAAGGAGACCAAAATAGTTTAGGAAACTCTTTTTCCAGTAACCTACCATCAGCAACATAATTGGCAACATTGTTAGTTACTATGTGAACTACATTTTCAGGACCAACACGTAATACAACATCCTTGAAAAGCTTAAACAATAAGTCAGCAAATTTAGAAGCATGAGAGACATCAACAGATTTTAGAAAAACAGTTCCTTTAGCACAATAAACCAAAAAATTGATAAGAGTTCTCCTTTTCCTATCAGTCCACCCATCTGCCATAAGAGTACAACCATTTTTTTTCCAAATGGAACGATAATCATCAATAAGTTTATGCACATCATCAACCCAACTATTTAACAAATCACCACGAAGACAATGCATACTTGGAGCCTTATATCCTAGACTCATGCTACAAAGAGCATCAATCATAGGCTGAAAATATGCCGAATTAGCTGTAACGCCTCTCTTTGCATGATTGATTTTAAATGAAATTCCGTGACCATTTTGTATTAGAATGATTTTAGTTGTAAATTTTTTTTCAAAAAAGTTTCTTTTATTCTTTGCTTTAAGTTTGTGATTGATTTGTAACATAAACGATTCGTCCTCACCACGGTACAATTATAATAAATAAATACAGTCGATGATATAGTCCTAAATATAGTGTCCAAAATAATATACATACTTTCTAACACAAATACATGCCACAGAGAATTACAAATCACAACATGCAGTCCATCAAAACTTCTTTCTCATTCTTCTTCAATATCCTTTACAGCTTATGCTTTCCTGTTCCTCTGCTCGCTCAAATAAATTGGGGTCATCACAGGTGTCAACCACAGACACAGAAAAGGGTAAGTTCATGACACATATAGTTTGAATAAAACATGCATAAAGAAATATATATACCCACATAGTTATAATATTATTTATAAAATAAGCGACAAGCATAATCCACACCTTAATCAAATTACCTCATCACAGTACACAATTCAAATCAAATCAGCCATACACCACATAGATATACAATACCACGGTCTTTTGCCCCCGCCAGGCTCAAATATAAATAACGCGGTCTTATGTCCCCGCCGGACAGAATATAAAATAACGCGGTCTTATGTCCCCGCCAGACAGAATCAAAATAACACGGTCTTATGTCCCCGCCAGACAGAATTAAAATAACACGGTCTTATGCCCCAGCCAGGCTTCAAAAGAAAATAACTTATACAACATCCCAATTCTAAAATAACAGTCCACTTCATAGATTCATCAGAACAAGTCCTAAATCATCACAGTCCAATTGGTTCAACATAACATACGTAATTTCAACATAAACCTAATATCATAACAAATATACTCAAAGGATTTATTTTAGCAAGCTATATCACTTTACTTACTCAAAGCAAACCATCTAAACTTTAGAAACCATTTACATACTTCAT
>PYAF01001268.1:132688-144732 GCA_007407185.1 Glycine tomentella
CTGAGGTAGTCTATATTAAGCTCTTTTTTTCAAAATATTTTCCAAAATTCCTAGAAATTACAGTTTATGGTTCTCTGCTACCAACCATGTTAATATTTTGTTCTCTAAAAGTATTTTATCCAATACTCAGGTCCCCATGAATTTCTAAAGTCATCTGATCAATTTTTGACCTAAAGGGCATTTTGGTAATTTTATCCCTAACCCAAGGGGTAAAATCGTCATTTCTAAATATGTTCAGGGAAACTCTGTAATTGTTACCCTTAGGGTATTCTGATCCTTTTTCAAACCTCCCAGAGTATTTATAAAATTTTCTTCTTAAAATGCCTAAGGGCACTTTGGTCATTTCTAAAATGTCCAGGGGCATTTTCGTCATTTTTCCCTAAATCTTTTGTACTGCCTCAAATTAACATTTTACCCTAATAATTGTGATTCAAAATTTTGGGGTGTTACATTAGCTGCATTAAATGGAATAGATGCATCAATGAACTATTTATAAATAGCAAGGTTACACCTTCCTATCACTTATTTATTTTACAGCACACTTTTCAAGGTAGGTTGAGATCCAGGAGTGGTTCTAGGCTGAAAATAATTCCCAATGCAACCATTTGTCTTCACTTTTTTAGTTGTCCTTTGTGTTTGTTCACTTTGATGTTCCACTTCTATTGGCACTTCACCACCTTCTTCATTAGGTGAATAAAACTCATGTTCTTCATCAATTCTTCTCTTTTTATTCTTGCTCTTATTGTCTTCAATATTTTGTTTCATTTGATAATGAACATCAGGAGGTACCTTTTAGCACAGAGAAACTTGACCCATTTCACCAGCCAAGTGACTTTTTAATCTATCAATCCCACCTCCCCTAACAATTTTATCATAGTAAATACACATCATAGCAATCTTGTCACCCTTTTGAATGAGCTTACAATGTGCCCAAGCTATATCAGTCTTCCCTCTAATATTAGGCCTTGAATTTTGAGTAGATGCTTCTTGGATGTTGGTGTTTCACAAAATGTCATGTATGATACAATTAAACACTTAATAAATTTAAACATATTTTTTATGAATTTATCATGTTTATGGATAAATTTACTTATTTTTTGTTTAAGTTTAACAAACAAAATCATCAATACAAAAGTATATAAACACTCTAAAATATGGAAGTCCAGTCACATTTTCAAGACAACTCTTTTGACAAGCTACTGACCAATAACGTTCATCATTATGTTACCATGAAAGTTGAACATTTTCATGTTGAAATTCCTTTAAAATATTTTTGGAGACTAATGGAATAATACCATCAGATGCTTGTAATTCTAACCTGTATATATTGCTTGTCAACTGCTTATAAATGACATTCAGTTTGCAATTTTGTTTCTAACCAAACCCAAGGTAAAATAATTTTGACAACCCTTAAGTTCTGCTTGGACAGTTGACAACCTCCAGATTATCAAGAACACTACAATTTCACATATTCATCAAATAATTAAATTTGGTACAGTTGTTCTTTGCAGTCTTTAATCTAAAAAAGGGACATTATATATACTAAAATTTCTAATGCTCCAATCTTCACAACAATGCAGCACTAAGCAATTTTATCTCAATAGTTTAAACACAACTAACTATTTGGTACAGTTGTTCTTATGCAGTCTTTAATACGAAAAGAGGACTTATAATGTATACTGAAATTTCTAATGCTCCAATCTTCACAACCAATGCAACACTAAGTAATTTTATCTCAATAGTTTAAACACAACTAACTATTTTAACCAATAGTAAAGAGTTTTACTAGCACTCCATTTTCAATAACTATATTTTAACTGCTTATGGTTGTGGCTAGCAACCACCATTAGATAATATAGAGTGAAGTTTGAAGCATGACCATTAGAAATTGGCATTTTAGCTTTTTGGACAATGGATCAAAAACTATTAATTATAGTATGCAGTTAATACCATTTTTGTCATTTACAATTACAACTGGAGCCATGAAAGTACATGCATGGTGAAAAAAGGTTCCACACAGTGACTCAAATTTTGCACTCAAACATTACATCTATGTGCATGTTGTTATTTATTGTTCATGCTTTGGTCATAGTTAGGAGTCAGCTTATAGATGGATTCTTCTTTTAGTGTGATTTTGTTTCTAGTTATATACACATTTGGCACACGCACTACCAAACTCAACACTGTCTCACAAGTCCACATTTAAGTTCTCTCACACACAAGGCAAACCAACCAAACCACACGCGCAGGCACACATACAGTCACAAACATGGGAAAAATATGAAGGAACAAAATGGAAAAAACCAAAATCTGAATTTGCCTTAAAACAAACATGTAACAGTCTTTGCTTTGACAAGAGAAAAGAAGCAAATACAATTCAGAGAAGAATTATACTATTGGGACGATGGACACTAGATTGTGGACGACGGAGCGTGGATGACGACGCTGTGAGAGAAGTTGCGAGAGGAGGGGACCTAGAAGCTGTAAGAGAAGTTGCAACGAAGTGAGAACGAGAAGACGACGGATAGGGTTTCTAAAATCAAAAAACTAGACATCAAAACGATGTCGTTTTGCACTCCACAGAGAAAAAAGGATAGATGACCCAGTCCAGGTCGACGGGTCCTCAATTCGATCACAGACACGACTGGGTCGCTTCGGGTTGAAAGCATGCCTGATGGAGTAGCAGACTCAATTCGGTCCAGCCACCGAGTCGTAGTCTGATTGGTAAGATCGGCCAGGTCGGTCCGAGTTTTCAAACTTTGATTAATTTAGACTACCACTTTTATTTTTTATTTTAAATAAAAAAGTAGTACTACTAAATAAAATTAAAGAATACAAAAATATTTAAAGGCATTTAACTATTTTTCTAGTGTCTGTACAACTTATAAATTAAAATTAACTAATGTTGTTACTATTGCATATACTAATTTTTTTTATTAAAGTTGAAATTGTTAAAATTATATTAAAAATCTATTATGTCATAATGTAGATTAAATAATTTTACTTTGATTTTTATCAAATATTATTTTTATATAACAAAAACTTGATTATGAATGAATTATTAATGATTCTGTAACAAAAAATATAAGATTGACTAAATTCAAATGATTATGAGGGTATACTTTTCTCAGTTCATTTAGGGCACCCAAAATCTCAGGGTTGACCATGCAAGAAACACAATTTCGTATACTATTCTCATATTATATAAATTTGTAAGACTATTTGTTTCTTAGACCTTCACTCTCTCTACTCTTTTAACATTCATTTGGCTAATATCAATGAAATGGTTTAAAAAATGTAATTGACTATCAAAAAACCAATTTCAAATATATATATATATATATATATATATGATAGGATATATGATATGAGAATGATCATCTTATGTGAGAATGAGAATAATCAATCTTAACCATTAGATTATAATGGAAGATCTAGATTAAAAATATTTTGAATTCAAATTAAAACCACATTTAACTATAAAATCTCTAAAAGATTCAACAAACAGAAAAATCAAATATATAAAAGATATAATTTATCACGTCATAAAATATCTTAAATCTACCATCACCATAACCATTGTCATGCTTGTCACCGCCATTACCACCACTATGGCCACTGTTGTTGTTGCTCCCACCACCATTACTACAATAGTGGTGGTCCATGACAACAATGGGGCGGGGCAGGGGCGGGTTTTGTATTCCCCATCCCCGTCCCCGACTCTAAAATCGCTCTCCAACCACGCCCCCAATCCCAGTTGGGGTCGGCTTTCCCCGTTCCGCCCTCGCTAATTAATTAAATTTAAAAAAATAGAAAAATAATATAACTTTTGTTATTGAAAAAATGGGCCAAAAAGGCTAGTTACGTAACAAAAAAATAAAAAATCCACATTGAAAATATGGGAATGGGATCATAATTTAAAAATTACAAAACCAAATTAATCAATTCAATTAAAATCATAAAATCTAGGTATTGCATTAAATAAGGACATGCATATTTAATTTTTCCCAAAATACAATATCATTTAAATATATATTGTCAAAAAATTAAGTAGCACATCATATGATTAAGTAGCACATCCTTCAAATTACATAATAAAAAAAGAAACAACTTAATTTTTTTAATGTTATTTATTACGGGACGGGTTCGGGGCGGGTGCGGGGGGGATAACAGTAATCCCATACCCGCTCCCGTCCCTGTGTTTAATTAATGGGGAAAACCCAAATCCGGTCAACACGATTTTTCCCCGTCAAAGTCGGGGCATGTTCGATTTGGTCCCCACGGGGTCGAATTCCACTATCATGCCTATTTGGTGGTAGCGGTGGTGGTCATGGTGGCAACAACAACGGTGGTCATGATGGACGTTGTGGTGGTGATGGTTATGATAGTGGTAATAGAGATGATCATGATGGTTTGGAATATTTTAGAACGTGATAAATTAGATCTTTTAAAACCTTTATTTTTCATTTGGTGAATCTTTTAAAGATTTTATGATTAAATGAGATTTTAATTTTAATTTAAATATTTTTAATCTAGCCTTTTGTTACGAGGGTGTCTCGTGCTTAAGCCTGAGATAACACGCTATCTCGATAGTTGGCTAGGAGTATATCTCCAACATCCTAGACTCACCTCGAGATAGAGATTCACTTCATATGGTAACGTGTCGCTAACAGTAATGCCCCTTATAAAAGCCCTTCACTTGAGGGACTCAACTAACTTCAATCTCATTTTGGATTTAAATATATTTGGACCACAAGGTTTTGGTGTTGTTCAAAAACTTGTTAGGGTTTTATTTCATGTTAGATTTAACTTATAGGCTAAGTGTAATCCAATTATGATGTAGTAATTGAACTATCGTCCATGTTGTCTCCCAAAGGAATAAAGGAAGGATTTCATGTAATTACTTACTTAAGAACTAGGTTTCTGTATTTTTATTTTGTGATTGTCACAAAATAAATAACATACAATAAATTCCAATAAAAATTAAATGACAATAAAACAATTAAGTAAATATAGAAATACTAGACTTGAATGGTGACGTTGATCTTGATGAATGAATGTCTAGGTTTGGACTCTTCGCTCGATCCATTGCAACTTCACAATTCTCTACCCCTCTCTTTTACTTTTTGTTAATTTTGATTTATTAGTTTAGTTGTTTAGTATATGTGTGGTAGTTTAGAAATATGGTTATTATTAGGAAGATAAGGAAATGCTAGTTAAGAAGCATCACCATTTTCTTGGAAACCCACCATAAAATAAAACAAAATTTTGTGCTTAAATCATTCTTTGTGTGGTTGAACTCAAATGATAAAAGTGAAAACCATTGATTTTGCTTGATTGAGATGTGTAATTAGATTGGCATGAAAAATTTAAAGCAAATAAAGTAACTTGTAGACCTAGCCCGGTGAGTGAGTGATCCACATAATAGTGCCCAGAACATCATCGTTAAGTGAAGGGCAACCTCGCTCAAGCTTGAGGTCAGGTCTTTGAGGAGGGGGAGCTCGCCTAAGAGCCCAAAGTGTCTTACTTGAGCGAGACATATCAGCAGAACCCCCAAATCCAAATTTTTAACAAAACCCCACACCTCACTCAAAATTTATAATTTGTGCTTAGGCGAGGTTCAATAAATAGAGATAATGGAGGGTTCCAAAGTGATTTATTCTATAATGTAATGCTTCAAACACTTTTGTGAAAGTTTTAGAAATCAATTTGGTACCCCACCCTGTTCATAGTTAGGGTTTCAACAAAATGAAAGAGAAAGAGAGAAAAAGATTTAGAAAACTTACTTAGATGATGCAAAAAGTAGAGAGAAGGATGCTTCGGTGCTTGAATGTGCTTGTGAAGAAAAGGAATAAAGATGCAAGGGGATAATGAGAAGGGAAGGGTTTTAAAGAGAGAAAAGAGCATTGCAACGTGGAAGGGGGGAGAATTAAGGGATAATAGGGGAAGTAATGGAGGGAGAAGGAAAGGTGGGAAGTTTTAAAAATTATCATTACTTATGTGTTGCTCGCTTAAGCGTAAGCATCAGCTTGCTTAAGCGAGGATAATGGGTCAAGAGGCCCAGACTCAACTTTTTTTTATTATATGCCTCACTTAAGGGGGCAGGATGCCACCCTTAAGCAAGGGAGGAGGGGGTCAGAGAACCCCATGTTGGCCATAGACTTGCCTGATGTATGATTGAACCCATCAATCATGAGTTTTCCCAAATCTTCCTTGCATTGAAACTCAAATTTCAAGTTTTCTTCAAGGACACAAGGTTGTCTAGAATTCAGAAATGGAAAGTGGGGAAAAGGTAAAGGATGAAGGTGAATGACACCAAAGAAAAGCTTTCCAATAAGCCTAGGAAGAATTACCACAATAACTTGAAGCTATTGATAAAAAACATGAGGTTCTTACACAAGAACAAGAGAGAAATCTCTTTTACACGAACTCTGCTTTCATTCACTTAGAAAAATGGAGTTCCTCCTTTCACATTCAGTTTGACAGCTTTATATACAAAACGAAAATAACTGACTGTAATCGATTATTTCGTCCAAATAATCGATTATTTTAACTATTATAATCGATTATTTTATCCATATAATCGATTAAATTGTTCAACAGAAATCTAGAAATCTGTTACGAACAAAATAATCGATTAAATCACCTTGTAATCGATTAAGCCAGACAAACTAAGTTTTACAATTTCCACATGTAATCGATTAAGTATCCATTTAATCGATTAACACAGGAAGTTCCTAATTCTGTGTAAAGTTAATTTAATCGATTACGAGCCAGTGGTAATCGATTAAAATGTTCATAAGGCATTTTCCAGAAAACATTCACACGCCTGTAATCGATTATTTCACCTAAGTAATCGATTAAAGCAGTGAAGAAATGTTTTATACAATTCCTAATTGGAATTTATTGAATTAAATTGAACTTGAGACATCAAAATCTAGCCCTTGTTATCCTTGTGTTGATGTGCCTCTTCATATTTGTCCAAGTTAGCTTGGATGTGATCTTGAAGTGCTTGAATCCTAGCTCTTGTCATTGGTCCTTTAAAGCTCACTAAAGGAAGTGCTTCAATCTCTCCTTCTAGACCTTTGGCTTGGGATGGACCTCCATCATTACCTCACTAAAGCGATGATTGAGCCATGTTTAAGTGAGAGGAAGAGATGTGTCCTCTTTGGTTACTTACTTGTCTTGCTTAAGCGATGGCGTAGCCACACTAAAGCGAGGGGGACAGTGTATCCCTTATTCTACAAAATGAAAGAAGATTTGTTGAACTTTTAAACATGAACTACCTTAAATACAATACAAATACAGAGGAAAGGTTAGAGTCCTTGCTCCTTGTATAATTTGGACAACCCAAAAATATTGAGTCGCATTTCCTCTACCTCTTGTAATTGCAACTTCCTCTTATCACTCAATGTAGCTTGATCAAAATTTAAGAACTTAAAAGCCCAAAAGGCTTTGTTTTCTAGCTCCACAGGAATGTGGGATGCTTACCATACATCATCTAAAAAGGCGAGAGTAATATAGATGTCTTGAATGCAGTTCCATAGGCCCACAAGCTATCATCAAGTTTGTTGGACCAATCTTTAAGTGAGGCAGCTACTATCTTCTTTAGAATACACTTAATCTCTCTATTGGAAACCCCCGCTTGCCCATTTGTCTATGGATGGTAGGGGAAGACACATTGTGTTTTACTTCGTAATGTTGCAAGACTTTTGCTAGTTGTGCATTGCAAAAGTGTGTTCACTCATCACTGATCAACGCTCAAGGCATTCTAAACCTTATGAAGATGTTCTTCTTAAGGAACTTGATCACCGTCTTCATATAATTGGTGGGAGTAGCCACTGCTTCCACCCACTTTGAAACATAGTCTAATGCTACTAGGATGTATTCATTGCCATAGGACAATGGTAGGGGGCCAAGAAAATCAATGCCCTAACAATCAGAGATCTTTACTTCTAGCATACATTGCAATGGAATTTCATGTCTCCTAGAGATGTTTTCGGTTCTTGGACACTTGTCGCACCCTTGAGCATGTGCATAAGTTTCTATGAACAAAGCTGACTAATAGAAATCGGACTGAAGGACTTTTGTAGTTGTTCTTTCCCCATTGAACTTACCTCCATAGGGTGAATTGTTGCAATGCCATAATATGATAGTTGCTTCTTCCTTTGTTACACACCTACGTAGTAGATTATTTGCCCTAATTTTAAATAAGTTAGGGTCACCCCATACATAGTTCTTGGCTTCTCAGAATAACTTCTTTCTTTAATATGAATTTAGGTCTGTTGGTACTTCCCCTATGGCTTTGAAGTTAGCCATGACAACAAACCAGGGAGAGTTGTCTTCCAATGTGCTCTTAGCCATCAGCTTCTCATATGGAAACTCCTCAGGACCTCTTTCTCAAGAATGGTGACCTCCTCATTGACCAAATGTGAAAAATGGTCAACTACAAGGTTCTCACTCCCCTTCTTGTCTTGTATCTCCAAGTCGAATTCTTGCAACAAAAAAAACCATTGGATTAGCCATGGCTTGGAATCTTCCATAGTGAGAAGGAATGAAACATCTAAATGGTCTACGTAGGCTTTAATTTTGGACCCCACTAGATGATATGAATTTCTCTAGTGCATATACAACTACCAACATTCTCATTTTTTGAGGTTGCATAGTTGAGTTGTGTTCCATTAAGCACCTTATTGGCATAGTAAATAGCATGGAAAATGTTTTTCCTTTGTTGTCCCAACACAGCTCCCACTACATAATCACTAATGTCATACATCAACTCAAAATTGTGGTCCTAGTTCGGAGCTATGATGATAGGGGTTGTCACCAACTTCCCTTTGAGCAACTTAAAACTTTCAAACATTCACTGTTAAAGTGGAAGGGAATGTTTACGGCTAACAAATTGCTAATGGGTCTAGCAATATTTGAGAATTCCTTGATGAACCTCCTGTAAAATCTGGCATGCCCCAAAAAGCTTATAACTGACTTTGCATCCATTGGTGATGGTAGCCTCTTAATCACATCAATCTTTGCCTTGTCCACCTTAATTCCCTAGGCTTAGATTTTATGCCTAAGTACTATACCTTCTGTCACCATAAAATGACATTTTTGCCAATTTAGCACCAAGTTAGTTTGAGTACACTTCTTCAACACCAACTTAATGTTTGACAAACATGCATCAAATGAGCTTCCAAAAAATAATAAGTCATCCATGAAGACCTATATACACTTCTCCACCAAATCGAAGAAACTAGCAAACATACACCACTGAAAGATAGTTGGTGCATTGCATAATCCTAAGGGCATCCTCTGATAGGCAAAGACTCCAAATGGGTATGTAAAGGTTGTCTTCTCTTGATTCCATGGGTTGACTGCAATTTGATCATAACCTGAGTATCCATCAAGAAAGCAGTAAAGGCTTGGTTGGATAATCTCTTCAACATATGGTCCATGAAAGGAAGGGAAAATGATCCTTTCTTGGTTCATTATTCGACCTCTTATAATTGACACACATCCTCCGCTGTGTGACAATTTTGGTAGGGATGAGCTTGTTCTTATCATTCTTTACAATGATTATGCCTTTCTTCTTTGTAACCACCTGTACTGGAATCACCCATGAACTGTCTGATATGGGATAGATCATCCCAACTGCTAACAGCTTTAGAACCTCTTTTCTCACCTCTTCCTTTATTACTAGGTTGAGCCCCTTTTGCGGTTCAGCTACCGGTTTGTAGTCCTCTTCCAAGTTGGTGTCATGCATGCTGTAGAAGGGGCTTTGAGGTTGGAGATATGCCACCCTACAAATTCTTTTCCTTTAAGACTTTCAATACCTTCTCTTCCTCCATTATGGTTAAGGAATTGCAAATGATAACCAACTTCTCATTCCAAAATTGTAGTCTATGTCAGCCTCCAAGAACACGTATTCAAAAGAAAGGGGGGTATCTTCATTTCCAGTTTAGGCTTCTCATTCTTCTTCTCAACTACTAACTCTTTGGTCTTGCTCTTGCTAGTCACCTCCTTTTAGGAGTCAAGGTCACAGAGGCACTCTTCAAGTTCTTTCTTTTCCTCCACCATCAGCTCATCTGCCATTACAAGCTTAAGTGGCAATTTCACACAAAGTTGAATAACGTGCTCTCTAACTACTTCATCGGTGACATCTATTTTGAAACAAACTTATTTTTCCTTCAGATGCTACATAGCCTGAAACACATCAAATGTTAGTTCTTCCCCACCTACTCGGATTGTAAATTTTCCTTTTGCAACACTAATAACGATGTTGGCTATGTTCATGAATGGTCTTCCCAAAATAAAAGGAATGCACAAGTCTTCCTCTATGTCCGTAATGACAAAGTTAGCTAGTAGTGTGAATTTTCCCACATCAACTAGCATGTTTTCCACCACTCCACGAGGGATTATGATCGAACGGTCCACTAATTGAATAGTCATGTGAGTCTCCTTCACTTCCATGTTTCCAATTCTCTCCAGCATAGACAAGGGCATTAAGTTAATGCCAGCTCCCAAATCAAGGAATGCCCTTCCAATTGACAAGTTTCCAATAGTAATAAGGATTGTCAAACTACCTAGATCTCCCAAATTTTCTGGCAAGGTCTTCTGGAGATTGGCACTGCAGTTAGCCTCTAAAGCCACTATGCCCTCATCCCTTATACTCATTTTCTTTGTTAACAAGTACTTCATGAACTTAGAGTATGCCAACATTAGCTCCAATGCCTCTGAGAATGGAACGGTGATGTTGACCTATTTGAAAATTTTTAAGAAGCGTGCATAATGCCTTTCCTTGTTCTTTTTCGTCAACATGTGAAGATAAGGCTTCTCTTTTGAGAGGGAGGTTTTGGAAATAACTTCCCATTTCTAGCAAGTTGGCTCTATGTCTTTGTTGGGTCATGAACCACCTCATCATTATCTTCTTTATGTCTCTTATATTTTTTTTTCCTCACCTTTCTTTTTATTTTCCACTCTATCACTAGAAGGAGTTGGTTGAACCCCCTGCCACTCGATGGGTGTTTGTAGTGGCATGATAGTTCAAAGAATTTCCTTAAGGAGCAAGGTTATTATTTTGAGGCTGAGACATGTTCTTAACAAGATCTGTGGCTTGTTGATTCAAGTGAAGCCAAGCATCAAAGAACAAAGATCAAAGCTTCAAGATTTTTTTGCTTTCAACATGCTCAAAGGAAAAGTTCTATGGAAAGCTTGAAGACAATTTGATTAATGTAAAAGGAAGTATATGATCTGATAATCCATTTGTGCATATCATGCATCATTCATTTATCTAGGATTGTTAGATTAAAAGAATTAATTAAAGAAAAGCCACATGAAAGGTTTTAATAAGCTAAGTTTTTGGAAAAATGAAGCCTTACTGAAGTAATCGATTACAAGGCTAATGGAATCGATTATTTTGTTCTTCCTGCCTTTGGAAAACAATTTATGAACATTGTAATCGATTACATCACGAATTAATCGATTATTTAGGCGTTTTTATTAGAAATAGAATTCTCTGTCTTAATCGATTACAAGAATTGGTAATCGATTACTGAATGCATTTAAAAAATTTTATGGCTCTGTCTTAATCGATTACGTATCGGAATAACCGATTAAATGGTTCATTTTTGGAATTCTGGAATTACAATGAATATTTTAATCGATTACTATCTTGTTTTAATCGATTACCTATGCAAAATAATCGATTATTGGAGCGGGTTTAATCGATTATTTTCAGTTAAAAAAATTCTGTTATAAAAGGAACCTCTTGACTGAGGTTTGTATCTTCGTGCCTTTTAAATTTTTTGAGTTCTAAGCATTCGAAAAATGTTCTGAGCTTTCATTGGTAACATTCTCTGACTTCTAAACACATTGAGTCTTCACAAATTCATATGGGTTATTGAATCAAGAAGGTGAAGAATCATTGTTCATTCAAAGCATAGGAAAGGAATGCATTGAGTTGGTAATCTGTAATTCAATCAGTTGATTCATTCATGTGCATGCATTCTTGGATTATCAGGTGATATCTTTCCTTGTCTTTGAAGGTG
>PYAF01001268.1:150515-164292 GCA_007407185.1 Glycine tomentella
ATCCAAATGCAATTAAATTATATTAATTAAATATGTTAAAATTAACATATATATACAAAAATATTATAAGCAATAAGATTAAGTTATTAGAAAGTCATAAAAAAATAGAATCATTTGAATGTATTATAACTATGATCTAATTTAAGTTATTTTTTATTTGATTTAAGTATTAATAATATAACTAATAATTTGTAAATCAATTAAAATCAATCTTAATTTAATTTTTTAAATAATAACATATTAATTAGAATACTTAAATTAAAATTGTTAAAATTTTAAATAACTTTATGACTAATATATGTAATGGTTATCATATATATAATTTCTTAAAATAATTCATAATATATAAATAATAATTGATTTGTAATTAATTTTGAAATAATATATATATATATATATATATATTAAAGCATAATTTGTTTCTTCGAAACTCAAAATTGTAAATTGTAAATTTTGTCAGCTTTAATTTATGAATAGTGGAGATTTTTAATCACCCCTATCGCAGGTCGCCGTCCACAAGGTTCTCAGCGAGGATAACAATGACCACTGACAAACTCGACAACGTCCCTAAACACTCAGATTTTAGATCTTAGAGCTCAAATCTGAGATAGAAAAACTAAAATCATTGGTCCGCTTCCACAACGAGGACAATGATTTCCAAATCTAACGCAATCGTCGTTGTGCTTTGCTTCCAGAACCATGCTTTGTGGGTAATCGAAACATGTTTTGAATCAAGATTAAGGGTTTAGAAGGAGGTGGTGGCGGCAATTTTGTGGTTATGGTATGTCATGGATTGGCGGGGCTTCAAAAATGGTGTCACGACGCTAAGGTGATGGTGGTTTGTGAACCAATGAGGAGTGTGCCAATGGGGTTTTTGGTGAGGGTGGTTGGAGGAGTGGGTTAGGTTTTGGGTGTTGCAAATCTAGGTTTATAGGTATTGGTCGTGTGGTAAAGGAGTAGTGATGCTGTGATGTTTTGGTGGTGTGGAGCATTGAAGAGGCAGATTAATGGTGCCTACAGGTGGGTTTGGTGGTGCAACAGTGTTTGGTGGAGGGTCACCAACATTAATGCGAAGAAGGAAAAGAGATGGAGACAAAAACAATTTATTATTGGTGTTAGTCTAAATTGAATAAAAGGCATTTTTAAAAAATTTGAGAACCTAATTGAAGTTTTTTAAAAATACCAGGACCCAATTGAACACTTTAATAAAACTTGAGGATCAAATTAAAAATAGGAAAAGGCCATTAAAAATGAAAAGTGAGAACAAAAATGATTTCAATAATTTGTAATACCTACACGGTTCCTCATGCAGACAACACAAGATGAAAATAGGCTAAGCCAAATAAATAGGTGTAGTATGTTTAAAAAATTCAAAGCCTTTTTGTTTGTTATCTGTCATAGGCTTTATTTTTAGGTTTTGTCTGACCTATTAAAAAGTTTGGTTTGTCCTATTAGTCTACTTAAAGGCATATTTCATATTAAAATTTTTATATAAGTCTAACTTCTCTCTAGGTAGGCTAATAAGCTCATTAGACCATTTGAGAAAAAACTCTAGGCAAATGCCGTAATCGTTCTAGTGTAAGGACAATACAATTTAATACACATATATAAAGGCTAAAGCAATGATTCACCACGAGTGAAATTGAAACATCCAATTCTCAAGTAACAGAAGATTCATCAAGTACACCTCATGGAAAATTACCAAGAGTCTTACTCTAGAACCTGACATTAAAGAAGTCCACAGTGCTAGGACTATTTGAAAACCTTTTTCACTCTAATCCTGCAAGAAAATAAAATGAAAAATTGAAGCAACGCTTACAATAATACTACCGCATCAAAACAGATAAAAAGATAATGGTGTGAAATATATACAGATCAACAGAAGGAAATGACCAGAGACACTATTTATGGGAGGACATAACAAATACGCTATTTATGGCCTTACAGGAGTAGTACTTTTAAGTTCTATCTTGTCTATATAGTTCAAATTTTATATTTTAATGGATATCTAGTACTATGTTAATTTCCTTACTGGGCTTCATTAAGTTGCACATAAAATAGTGCTAAACTGCTATATGCAAACATCAAATACACACTTATAAACCTGCTTTCATGCATGATTTTATCATTTAAGCCACTTAACTGATTATTATCCAATAGTTAAAATTAAACAATGATTGAGTACATTGAGCAGCAACTGCTTTTTATGTTCAAAAAAGTTCTGATAAAAGCATGGTTATAGCACAATAGATAACTTCTGGAAACAAACAAAATAAAAATGCATCATCGAGAAATAATGATGTCACAAAGATATAGAATAAAAGTTTTGACAGACACATGTAAATGTTGCCATATACCTGTTCCATTGAAGCAGAATCAGTATTTCTCTGCTCTTGTGTATCATTAGATTCACCATCAGCTTGACTTCTATTATCATGAATCATGTCCTCATGCTTTTCATCAACATTATCCAACATTATATTATCACTCAAGCTTTTTAAATCTGCAGGAAGCTGGCCAGACTTCAATGCCTGCAATCATGTACAGTTGTACACCAATTAGATGTACTGCATTATTACAGTCCTTTTCATAATAGATAAGATAATTAAAGAGAGATCAGTTTAGACCGTAGTTGAATTGAATGTGTCTATCATATAGATCATGTCTATAAAATTTTACATTAATCCAAAATTATTATGTATCATCGATATACATCAAAATAAACATGATACACACACACACACACACACACACACACACACACACACACACACACACATATATATATATATATGAAATATATTGAAATAAGAACTATGTAATTATATTCTTATAAATTATTGTTCATCTTTTACAAACCTTGACACAAATTACCTAAGTAATGGAGTAAGAATGCTGTAAGAATGTTGTCTTACACCATTGTAAACCAATCCCTTCTCAATTGAAATTAGGAAGAGACAAGAATTTACAAGTTCGAAGATACAATATCATGAAACAAAAAATAGCCAGAGAAATATCATAACAAGACTCCCAAAGACCAAATGCTAACAAATCCCAAAACAATTTCCCTCCTTATTTCTCAACCAATAAAGAAAACCAAGAGGAACTCCTCAATTTATAACAAACCAAATCCAATCTACCCCACATGGAAAATAATCCAATCTTCATATTCTACGCCAGAAATTAGCAAATGTTGACAGAAAAACTGAGAACATGCCAGTGTTTCTAAGCTCCAATGACACGTGAGATATTTCATAGGAGTCTCCCGTCAGATCCTCCCTCTAACAGCAGATCATTAGTTATAAATTATCCTACGTATTATTTACAGCAATTTCAATATTCCATGTTAAGCATGAGTATGACACATACAAAAATTAAAATCCAATAAGCAATTATCTCATTTAGAAAAGCAGGCACCTTTTCAAGTCTAGCAACCTCTTCAAGAGTCTGAGAATTCACAATGGCGGCCTGCATATAGCACAAACAGGTATGTCAGATGTTCAACCCTACAGTAATAAGCCTTAAATAAATTGGCAATTTCAAGTATCATTGTACCTTAATAGCAATAATTTGCTCAGGTGTAGGAGCAACCACTTTGGGCGCCTGTTGTTCCTCAATCGCATCAGAAACATTTGGTGTTTCACCGGTTGAAAATGTCTTTGCTGGTGTCCTTTGAATTTCTTCTATAACTTCTTTTGAAGCAAACAAGTTTTTGGCTTCCAACCGTTCCTATTAGTTATTGAATTTAACAAACCATCAAAAGAAGGAAATATAATTGAAGGGTATGTGTAATTGGAAATAAGAAATATACCTAACTACAGATAGAGCCTCTGCTATGCACAGGCAGGTCAGAGAAATTGAGAAAGAAAGAACAAAGAGAGAGTAAAAGCAACTTTACCGATGTGTCAAGGCTCGCTCTCAGAGTAAAGTAAAAGAGAGAAAGGAAAAAAAAAAAAAAAAAGTGGGCCATACTACATAAAATGGCACATAAAGCAATGGCTGGAGAGATTATACATTAGTATAGATAAATATACCACCATTCTCCTTTCTTTTCTAACAATGCTACTTTGCTAGACATATAAACCTTCCACCCAAGTTGTGGGTAGAATTTGAAGTCATTCAGTATACTAAAGCTTTAAGCAAAGCAACAGCTAAAGCAGCCTGGCGAAAAATTAGTCCATAATCTACAGGTATACATAGTTATGCAGTAAAATTGCCCCACGTGGCCTTGGCATTCAGTGGCAGCCACTGGTAGTTCTGTTTTTCATGCTTAAAATGCTGATTTATTAATTGAATGTCAACATTACCAGAACATCCAATCTTTCATATTTCATTTCAAACAACAAACCCAATTAAAGATACGTATGGGTAGAAGGGGAGGGGGAAGAATTACCTTATTTTTCACTTTCTTGAAATCTAACACCCGGAGGGATTTCAGCTTGTTAATAACATAAAGCCTGTAATTTGGTTTCTTTGTAATATTGTTGTCCAGCAGACTAAGGAAGTGCAGCTTTGGAAGGGATGCTAAAGGATCAATTTCAACTAAGTTTACAATTCTGTTGTTTGTGAGAACTAGAGTGTGTAAATTTGGCAAGAACTCTGCAATACAAAATGAATGTAAGGTACTGTGTAGCTAACAACTGGAAGGAAAGAGAGCGCAAACATGAGGATGTGCAGTTCAAAGAAAGTTCAAAGTTCAAATAGTACCTCCGATGTTGGGATTAATTCTAGTAATCCTGTTGTTGTTAATGAGCATTGTGCCCAACCGGTTAAGATATGGTACATTTTCGAGTTTAACAATCTCATTGTCAGATAAGTCTATTGTGTCAAATTGGTCCTGCAGGAAAATCCATTGCAAATTTATGAACACCAGGATGAAGTTTCCTTATAATTGAAGCACATATAATTATATAAAGACAGAATTATAATAATATATACTTTCAAATATAAGGGCAAACTATAAGGAAGATTAAATTGTGCACCTCAGTAGCACCCAAGTTTTCAATTACAGCTATCTTGTTGCCTCGGAGATCTAACTCACGCTCTTTAATCGCATTGAAGAAATGAGGGCTTTTCCAAATCAAGTCAGCAGTGAGCCTTACCATGACTTCTACCCACTCAGAGTACAAAAGGAACAGATAGATAGTAGAGACTGCAAGAATGGAACTTATCAAATTACAAAGTGTGCTTTGCTCTTACAAGCCAAAAACAATTTATTAATTTAATAACCACAGAAAGAATAGCCACAGGTTCTCTAAGAAATGGAAAAGAGAAAGAAAGATAGCCCAAAACAACTCTTACAATGTGACTTTGCTGCTTTCCAGTGAGAGGCGGGAAATGAGGAGTCAAACCTGTTGTTAAGTCATGGAAAAAGGTAACACTGTCAATCATAAAGCAGCTTCCATAACTTGAGCAGCTTCAAAAGATACATGTCAATCATAAAGCAGCTTCCATAATTTGCTGCCCAAAACGGGAAGTGATATGTGTGTATGTATGTGTATCAATTTCAAAACTCAACAAGTAAATTACATCAATTTCACTCGAATTTTAATTGCATTAAAACCCTATTCAAGCTATGAAATTGGGGATATATCTAACAAGTAATAAAAACCATAATCTTAGCCATTCAAAATACAGAAGAATAAAAAAGGGACGATTTTCGTGGTTTCATGGATTGATGGCAGAAATGAAATGGATTGATTGCAGAAATGAGGTGTTGCAGAATCTTACCGATTTGATTTTAGAAGGTTGTGTGCATCTTTGAGGAAAGAACAGAGAGAAAACGATAGTAGAGTTCAAATGCTGCTGCAAGTGCGTGCTGCGCGGTGCGTCTTTCACAAGCAGCTAGTTGCGATCGTGGGCTGACCCTGACCCGCTTTATTTAGGGCTGACTAGGATGGGCATAAGGCCCCTCTTTAAATGGGTTTTTTGCTTCCCGCAACTTTAAAAGGATTCGAATAGACAGAACTACCCCTCCCCAACCACCCAACCACCCAACCACCCAACCACCCTAGTTTGGAATGAATTGTTAGGTATCCTAAGAGTTCATGAAGTCCATGTTAAAAATCAAGATCATCTTCCAAAGAAAGATTTTGCTGACCTAAAGTCTAGAGAGAATAGCTCCAAAAAGAAAAGAAAAAATAGCTTTTCCAAAGCTCATAAAGTGAATATGGCTGAGTCTGATAGGCTAGACAACAGTTTTAAAGATTCCACAAATGATGAAGTAGCTTCCATGTTCAGGAAGTTCAAGCAAATGATGTAAAATAAAAGAAAGTTCCAAAATTCTTCTAGAAGAAAGGACATAAGATTCAAGAAGAGATACAAGGAGGAAAGCAATGATATCATCTTCTTTAAATGTCAAAAACTTGGACATATGAAGGCTGAGTATCCTTAGCTAAAGAAGAAAAGATTTTCTGGTGACAAGATAAAGAAAAAGAAAAACGTAAGATGGTAGATACAGACAAAAAAGTCAAGGTAAAAACTTGTTCTGAATGTGATATCACTTCTAATGCTTCATCAGATGATGAAGAAGAAATAACCTATGAAGTACTTATTCAGAATTGTCATATGATTTCTCTTTGGTACAGAAAAGTATAAATAGAAATGCAACTATGTTTTTAAATGTTGAGCTAAAGAAATCACATGATGTTCTGGAGAAGAAAATCAAGACTCTGGAAGTGAGTTTGATCCAAACCAGTAAGACTGGCGAATCTTCTATAGTTAAAAAATTAAGAGAGGAAGTAGTTTGTTTTACAAAAGACTTTGGGAAGTGTTTGCAAATCTCAAACACCTTAACCATGCTTTTAAAATTCAATCAACATTCCCATGAGAAGTCTGGTCTAAGTTTAGGAAAAGGGGCATCATCTTCTAATTCATAGTCTGATTCAAACAAATGTGACTTTTGTGGTAAATCTGTACATTCTATGTTTAGATGCATCCTGTAACATCCTAAAATTTTAATATAATAATTGTTATTAGTTTTAGTTTAAAATATTAGTATTAGAATTTGTTTGAATTAAAATGATTATGATTGATATATATATATATATATATATGTGTGTGTGTGTGTGTGTGTGTGTGCGCGCATGTGTGTGTGTGGAATGCTTGTATTATGATATATTAAATTTCATTGAAATAATCAAATTAAAAATATATGACTATTTTAGATACTTCATTTAATATTGATTAAGTTAAATAATTATTTCATTAATAAAAAATTTAGGTGGTTGATATTGAAAACAATAGGAATACCCACAATAACCAAGAAGGGGGGTGAATTGGTTTAAACTTGGTCTTTTAAAATTATTTACAAAATCAGAGTTAAAGGATCTTAATGACTTTTAAACCAAGAATGCTTTTAGTCAATCAAGTTACTCAACACAAGAAACCAATAGCTCAAAACAGAACTTGTTGAGTATTGATAATACCACCAAGAACAAATGAACAAGATTACTTGAAGAGATAAAGATAAGAAAATCAACACAAGCAATTTATACTTTTTCACTTCTCAAGAGAAGCTACATCCACTTTCTTCTAATCAACACTAGATTAGAGTTCTACTATTATAAAATTTTGTTCTTACAAGCTTTACAACAATCTCTCTTTATCAACCCTAGATAAAGAATAGAAATCTAAAACCCTATTAGACTCCTAAAGATCAAGAACAAGAGAACACTACTCTGTTCTTCCTTAGAGAACACTACTCTAGAACAAGCTTCAAAGAATCCTTTACAGTAGCATCAAATAACAGAAATTACAAAACAAAATTACACTCAAAGATTAAGGAGAGAAACGACCTGATGATCCAATGAATATGAATGCATATGAGTTACCAATCAAGGTTGAGTGCAGAAACAGATTTTTCAGAACATGCTCTCCATTACTCTTTTGAAATATCTTGCCCAAGAAATCATACAATACCCATTAGGATTAAGGAGTTGGACAAGAAGTAAGTGAACCCAGAAAATCACTTAAGCACTTTGTGAAGGCTTGGGTGTATTCAGAAATTTCTAAGTATTCAAGTTAAGTTTCAAGACAAGCCTTCTTTCTATTTATAACAGAGTTTTGTAACAACCTGTAATCGATTACACGCGCTTAATAATCGATTAAAACGAGCCATGTAATTGATTAAATTACCACTTAATCGATTAAAGTGTTTAAGGTTGAATTTTGGGTTTCATAATGAACAAGATAATCGATTAAACCGAGCTGTAATCGATTAAAGTAGTGAAGTTTTGTATCTAAGCCTCTTGTGTAATCAATTACAATATTTGGTAATCGATTAAGGCAGTGAAGCAAGCTTTTACAAATAGTCTATGTAATCGATTACAATGTTTGATAATCGATTAAATTAGTGAAAACACAATTTTCAAGATAGTTTGTGTAGTCGATTACAGTAAATGGTAATCAATTAAAGCAACAATGTATTACTTTTGATTTACACTATGTAATCGATTGCAAATGTTTGGTAATCGATTAATATATTCATTAAAGCTTTTCCAGTTATAAACACGAACCAAATAATCGATTAATCCGTGATGTAATCGATTAAACTGTTCATCAAAGCTTTTCCAGTTTTAAACATAAACTAAATAATCGATTAATCTTCTGGGTAATCGATTAAAACAGTGAAATTACATTTTTCCAAAAATATTACCCATTTAGATTTTTTTTTGAAATAACTTTGATTCTTTGATGAAAACACTTAAGCAAGTAAATGATTATATACATGCAAATGCAAATATCAACAGATTTGCTTCTCATACACTTTAATTTGGATTTCAATCTTCAAGGCATGTGAAAAGCTCAAAACATTCTTCTAAGTCAAAAGCTTCATTCTTCTTATTGCTCCCCCTATATCCAACAATCTCCCCTCTTTTTGGCTTTGAACATGCCAAATATTGATTGACCACGTGTTAAAGATTTGTAGTGCTTTGAAGGATGAGCAAGATAGAATTCACTAACTATGTTTGAACTTTATCATTCCTGAAAACAAATCATCCTCTTTGCCAAGAACAAGTGTTAAGAAATCTGTTAATATAACCATTGATCATTTACTTCTTTTAGTTAGCTTCAGTAACTTAGTTTGCTCCCCCTTGCTTAGTTAATTTCATCATTCATCATTTTGTAAAAAATGCAACAAAAAACAGAGCAAACAGAGGGCAAAACAGAGCTAGTTTCCAATCAAATTTTCTTCCTCTATTTGGCTTTTCAAAGGAAAAAGATAGCAAAGTAAGTAAGAGAAAGAAATGCAAATTCATTAATCAAAAGAGAACAATACATTAATCAGAAAATATAAAAAGAAAACAGAGCAATAATAGAAAATACAAGAAGCTTAAATTAATTAGGAAAATCATCAAGCACAAGCCTAGCTTCTATGTTTTCTACCCTAGATTTGATCTCCTCCAAAGCTGAATTAGTTTCAACCCTGTGCTCATGATGTAAGGACAATAATCTATCCATCTTTTGAATCATAAGATATTCAAATAGACTGTAAGATTGTTGAGCAGGGCCTTCATCTTTAGCCTCTTCTTCTTCTTCATTTCCAGTAGCAGGGACTTGTTGGCCAGCCATTTGCCATCCTTGAGGAATCTTGACCATCCCCAGCTTGGTAAGATGCTTCTCTTTGATGAGGTTGTTGCTTGATTTTATGTTGTCAACAACCTCATTAGATACATCAATATTAAAGTAACCAATAAACCTAGAAACAAGAACAGGGTATGGAAAAGGGTAATTCATTAACCTCTTGGATTTAAGCATAATTTCCTCCAGAATGAAAATCCAATTCATCTGAATGGAATTCTTGAGACCATACACAATTTGTAGGTCATCAACAGTGGCTTGGGCATGATTGGTGGCTCTTGGGGTTAGGATGTAGGTAATTATGTAGTGAATAAGTCTATCCTTATTGGTCATTGGGCCAGTGCCTAGTCTAAGCTTTAGCCTCATTTGGGATCAAGAAGCATTCCCTTATAGGTCTCCACCCTATTGTAACCCTCAGCCTCTTCTTCAAATTTCCTTTCACCTTCAAAGGAAATACTAGCTACAGCTTCCCAAACCTCAGGAGTAATTTCCATGGCTACTCCATTAACTTGAGACCTAAGGGTCCCATCCATAGAGCCCTTAGCACAGGTGCAGAACACCTTCACTAATTCAGGGTAATAGGTACCCTTCATCTCAACAAATTTTCTCAATCCCTGGGTTTCAATGAAGGCAGGGAATTGAAAACCTTCTCTAATGAACCAGTTAAGTTCAAGGTATTTAGGAGAACAGACTAATTTTGTGGCATTGAACTGAAGGTAGGTCATTTTGTCTCTTTCAGCAGGAAACCAATGATCTAACCTATTGACAGCAGGGTTAGAGGTTTCACCAGCTTTTCTCTTAGAGGTTTTGGTTCTCTTGGGTGCTGACATATTGAACTAGGAAGAAAAGGCTACAGACAAGATTTATGAACTCAGAGGAAGAAAGAAAAACACAGTAGTGCTTAAGATGGTGTGATTTTTCTCTTGAACATAAGCTGTATTTATAGAAGAATTTGGGCTCCAAGATTCAAATTTGAAATGAGTAACAGTTTTTTCGAATTAACCCACTAACATTAAAGCACAGAAGATTCAAATTTTGAATTCGTTGGCAGTTGGGCAATTACAATTTCCAAAAAAAAAACTGATAGATTCTACAGTAACTCCATGAATAATCGATTATATGCTCATGTAATCGATTAATTCGTAAGCAAAATTAGTCTCTGCAGCAGCTGTAATCGATTATTTCGACAAGTAATCGATTATTTTAGTGAGATTCAGTTGAAGAAGATGAATTGTGATTGATTATTTACTTAAGTAATCGATTATTACAGATAGGATTCAAGTTTCACACAATTTTTTAGTCAATTTAATAGATTACCATTCACCATAATTGATTATTCCAGTGAACTTTGGTTTTCTGAAATATTTTTGAAGGCAAAATAATCCATTATCTCGATACTGTAATCGATTACATGAGTGCAAAATTCATTCTAAAAAGCCTTTTAAGTGAATTTAATCGATTATTCCGATAGTTAATCGATTATTACAGAGAATTTATCAGAATGAACAATGTTTTATGCAACACAACTTGGAATTTTGAAGCACATGTGATGATTGATCAAATAACAAGCTGTTTCACATAGATAAACATATACCAATCAAGCTAGTAAAGATTAGATTCATCAAGGATACCTAACATGTTTCTAAGAGTATAGAATCAATCTCTAGCCAAAGGTTTAGTGAATATATCAGCCAATTGATTGTGAGTATCAATGAAATTAATTTGATATTACCTTTTTGAATGTGATCTCTAAGGAAATGATGCCTTATCTCAATGTGTTTGGTCCTTGAGTGCATTATTGGATTCTTGGAAATGTTGATAGCACTTGTGTTGTCACATAGCAGAGGTATTTCTTTTAATTCTACACCATAATCTTGCAATTGTTGCATTAACCATAGACTTTGAGCACAACAACTTCCAGCAGAGATGTACTCAGCTTCAGCTGTTGACAAAGCAACACAAGATTGTTTCTTGCAATGCCATGAGATCAGTGAACTTCCTAATAGATGACAAGTTCCACTAATGCTTTTTCTATCCAACTTGCACTCTGCAAAGTCAGAATCAGAATAACTAACTATATTGAGTGATGCACCTTTAGGATACCAAAGACCAACTTTTGGAGTTGATTTGAGATATTTGAGGATCCTTTTGGTTGCGGTGAGGTGTGATTCTTTGGGATTTGCTTGATGTCTTGCATACAAACACACACTCAACATAATATCTGGTCTACTAGCTGTCAAGTACAGCAAAAATCCAATCATTCCTCTAAACTTTGATTCATCAACCTTCTTTCCTTTTTCATCTGAATCTAGATAGATTGAAGTTGCCTTTGGAGTTGCAACATCTTTGCTTTTCTCCATTTCAAACTTTTTGATCACTTCAAGGCAATACTTGGTTTGATTTAGAAAAGTTCCATCCTTGATTTGCTTCACTTGAAGTCCAAGAAAGAATGTTAATTCTCCCATCATTGATATTTCAAACGCATTCTGTATAGAGGTAGAAAATTCTCTGCACAACAATTGATTAGTTGAACCAAAGATTATATCATCAACATATATTTGAACCAGTAAAATCTCATTGCTTTGCCTTTTGATGAACAAGGTTTTATCAACATGTCTTCTTATGAAAGATTGTTCAAGCAGAAATTTGCTTAATCTTTCATACCAAGATCTTGGAGCTTATTTTAAACCATAAACAACTTTCTTAAGTTTAAAAACATGATTTGGATATTTGAAATCAATAAAACCAGGAGGTTGCTCCGCATATATTTCCTCCTCAATATATCCATTTATGAAAGAACTTTTAACATCCATTTGAAAAAGTTTAAAACCCATTAAACATGCATATACAAGAAATAACCTAATGGCTTCCAACCTTGCAACTGGTGCAAAGGTTTCCTCATAGTCAATGCCTTCCTCTTGGTTTTAACCTTTTGCAACCAATCTAGCTTTGTTTTTGACTATTATTCCACTCTCATCAAGTTTGTTTCTAAAAACCCATTTAGTGCCAATAGGTTTGAGAGAAGAAGGTCTAGGAACAAGTTCCCAAACTTAATTTCTTTTAAATTGATTCAATTCATCATGCATGACATGCATCCAATGTTCATCAATTAAGGCTTGATCAATATTCTTAGGTTCTATTTGTGAAACGAAAGCCATATTACAGCAGAGATTTCTTAATGAAGATCTAGTAGATACTCCCTTTGAAACTTCACCAATGATATTGTCAATTGAGAGATCTCTTGTAGTTCTCCAATCTTTTGGCTCTTGAACTGGTGTTGATTGTTTTGATTCAGCAATTGGTTCTTCTTTTTCTTTATCCATTGAATCATTAAGCTAAATGAACTCCTCCATAGGACCTGTATCTATATCTATATCACACTTCTTTTCCTCCTTGGAGGGATTAGATTCATCACACATAACATGTACAGATTCTTCCATGCACAAGGTTCTTTTATTGAAAACTCTGTATGCTTTACTATGTAATGAATATCCAAGGAAAATGCTTCATCAGCTTTAACATTAAATTTTCCAAGTGATTCTTTACCATTATTTAAAACAAAATACTTACAGCCAAATGCTCTCAAATGAGAAATGTTTGGTTTTCTACCTTTGTATAGTTCATAAGGAGTTTTCGTCAAAATAGGCCTTATTAGTAATCTATTCAAAGTGTAGCAAACTATACTTACAGCATCAGCCCAAAAATATTTAGGAAAATTTGTCTCATTAAGAAGAGTTCTTGCACCTTCTTCAAGGGATTTATTTTTCCTCTCCACAACACCATTTTGTTGAGGTGTTCTTGGAGCTGAAAAATTGTGGTTAAGTCCATTTTCTTCACTTAATTTTTCAAAATGTTCATTTTCGAATTCTCCACCATGATCACTTCTTATTGAGATAATTTTGCTTTCCTTTTCATTTTGAGCAAGTTTGACCAATTTTCTAAAAGCATTGAAAGCATCACTCTTAGATTTCAAAATCAAAGTCCATGTGAATCTAAAGTAATCATCTACAATGACAAGCCCATAGTAATTACCTCCTAAACTCATAGTTCTAGAAGGACCAAACAAATCTATGTGAAGTAATTCAAGGGGTCTTGAAGTAGAAACAACATTTTTACTTTGAAAAGAATTTTTTGTTTGTTTCCCCTTTTGACAAGCATCACATAATTTGTCCTTTTCAAACTTGAGTTTGGGTAA
>PYAF01001268.1:179333-193070 GCA_007407185.1 Glycine tomentella
TTCAAGGCATATATTTATCAGAACCAATTCAACAGATATTCAGTCACAGAACATATCGTATCAGAAATCCCCTATCCTAGGGTTTAATTCAAATCCAGCCCACACAAGGCTTTTCACAGGTCATACAGGGTTCATCAAAGCTGCCATCAGAGCAATTGAGTCTCCACAGACTCAATGCACAGCACATTCCTAGGCCATGGCTCAAAACAACCCATAATTCAATATAGCATTGGAACGGTCTTGCCCTCAACCAAGGCACCGTTCACATAGCTTTTCAGGCTCAACATAGACTCAGTCAAGGCTCATGCATGTCAGGAAACAATCAGTAAGTGACTCTACACCAGTCACTCATGCATTCATAGAGCCAACATTCAAAGTTCACCAATTCAAAAACTGAAAGCTAATCCTTCATCACTAAACAGTTCTAAACAAGATTCTCTACAAAACCCTGGGCTACCTCTAGCCCCAAAGCAACATAAATCACAAAATCCAGAGAACCTCAACTATCAAAATCAACCGAAGAAACTTAAGTTTCTTACCTCAGTGGCGACCCAAAAGGTTGGATAACAGCTTTCCCAAGCTCTGAAGTCCGTTCTGTGCCTTGGGTTTCTGCCTACACTCAAGTTTCTGAGGTTCTCTGAGGGAATGGATTTTGCTCAATCCAAAGGAAATGATGAAGAATTTTTGCTTTCAATCGGTTAAAACAAGTTTCTAGGTCACAGGAAAGTGTTTAGGCTAGCAAATAATGTCCTAGGAAGCTTGGTTTCATCAGAAATGGAGGCTGAGGCTTAAGGACGAGGAAGAAGAAGTTTTCTTGTTCTAAAATCGCGACTGCCCTCTAATATACAGCCTGCCCGAACTCTGGCGCGATCCGCGCCAGCTCCGGCGCTGACCGCGTCAACATGGCGGTTTATGTGGTGCCACCAACACCACTCCCACGCCTCCAGCGTGAACTTCCAGAACCTGTGGCGCCATCCGCGCCACACCTGGCGCTAACCGCGTGGAATTCCAGTGAAACTTGGTTTTCCAGGCCACTTCCCGCGCCATCAGCGTGAACTGGAAAACATATGGCGCCCCTCACGCCAGATTCACGCCCTTGGCGTGGACTTCTAGTGGGTCTGGCGCCATCAGCGCCAGACCTAGCGCTATCATTGCCACACCCTTAACAGGGCTTCTACTAAAGGACCCCTAGCGCTACCAGCGCGGGGTCTGGCGCCAGACGCGCCACACTGAGGGTTATGACAATAACCTTTTATTTAAAATTCCATGGTAAGGATTTTTGGAAATGCGTCTTCTTGAATTTATTGGTCATAAATCAATAAATTGACACATTGATCCTTGCATGAATTAATCCCTCTAATGATCATAAAATTTAGGTTATGTGGTATTCTAAAGTAAAATTATTTAAGTTCCTGATATAATCATACAAACATGTAACTTTTACTATACGTGGGGTTTAATTAATTTTACAAAAAGGGATCTTCCAAAGTACAAATCTTCACTAGCCGCATATTAAATCTTGGAATTGATTTGAAAATTCATGAACCAACTTGCTTGAGTTTTGTGTTTAGCTATCATATATATCAACTAAAATATATTTTGATATGCACATATGTTTTATTTCATAGTTAATTATTAATTGACTTATGCTATAATTTGGGGTATGAGTTTGTGAGTAATAGTGTGTGTGGAATAAGAGTATTTATTTGCTAATTATTTGAAATGATGTTTTATAATTATGTGTGAATTAGTCATCATCTTCCCTGGAGTGGTGGTAGTCTCTATTTTATTTTGAGAATTGAATATGCATGAGATACCTCCATCTGAGACGAGGAAGAGATATGAGATACCTCCATTTGGGATGGGAATGAGATGATAGCTACCTTTATCTAAGATGGAGAAAAAATTATGGAACCTCCATCTATGATGAGAAAGACAGTGGGATGCCATTGCATGGATATGAGCTCATATACCCTTTGAAGAATCTATGGTCCATACTGGTTCTGGGAACCAAAGAGTTGAGTCTAGGGATTTTAGGAATTACTATGTTGTGTTGTAATATTTGTTTGTTTGTTCAAGAATTGAATGCAGTGAAGTGTTGATGTTTATTTATTGGATTGTTATTTCGTTGTATGAATAACTTGTGGTTGTTTTATAAGTATGTATGTATTATTTTAATTTAATTTGCTGATACCATAGTTGGATTTTTTTTTGTTACTGCACTGGCCGAGAACAACACTGTTAGACTCAGGGGCAACAAACGAGGATCCATGAAACTGATGATCTTAGACATTAATGTTTAGGCTTTTCATATGCCAATTCAATTGAATGACATTTGTAATTTTTGTATTTCTAAGTTGATGCCTTCTATGATCCATTGCATAAATCTCATTCATGCTTTTGCATTCATGTTTTCACAAAGCAAACGTTTCATAAAAAGCTTTTCTGAAACTCAAGGTTTTCACGAGTGCATAAAAAGCTAAGTGTTTCATGCTTCAAGTTTTGGGAAAAATGTTTTCTCATTGGTTTAATCGATTACAAGCAAGTGGTAATCTATTACCTGTAAAGAGCAATTTTAATCGATTACGAGAATATGGCAATCGATTACACAGTTCAAAATCACATAATGAACTTCCTATGATAATCGATTACAACACTATGGTAATCAATTACTTGGTCCTATTTTTCATCAGAGCTTCCTGTGATAATTGATTATATTGCATTTTAATCGATTACGTTGTTCATAAAGTTTTTCCAGAAAGCCTCAATAACACTTTAATCGATTACTTAAGTGATTTAATTGATTACTGACAGTTATAATTGTTTTCTCTATAAATAGCCATTGCTTGTTTGACTTAAAACAACGAATATTATAACCCATTCTTAAGAGAGAAAAGATATTACGAGCATTTCAGAGTATGTCCCACAAATCCTCTTCTTTCAACTAACTTCAAGAAACCTTGTGAGGATTTCCTTTTGGGCACTTGCTAAAGAAATTTTTTGGAGATATTGTTTTGAGATTTTCATTCAACCGTGGTTCAAGATTCTTAATCATCTGCATACATCTGCATTGGATCCTAGGTTGTATCTCTCCTTGTTACTTTGGTGTATTTCTTTTAGAAATTCTAAGTTTGTAACTTGTGCAATAGATTCTTAGAGTTTGTCTAGAATAGGGTTTTCTAGAGAGAGATTAGAGAAAGGTTATTTCTCTAAGTCTTGATCAGAAAGGGTCTATAGGTGTTAGATGCCTTGTTCTTAGTCTGGCTTTGATTAAGAGTGATTGTAAAACTTGTAAGAACATATTGCATATAGTTAGATCCTAGCTTGGTGGTTAGGAAACTGGATGTAGCTTCTCTTGGATTGAGAAGTGAACCAGTATAAATTCTATGTTGCTTACTTCTTTAATCTTTTCTTTGGGTTATTGATTGTCATTCATTGGTTCAACTCTTTCATAATCAACGGAAACAATCTTGTTGTAATTGCATTTCATGAAGATTGGAGCTTGATTGATCAAAGGCACTCTAAGTTTGACTTATGATATAATCCATTAAACTCTGATTGTTAAAGACATTTTTTTAATTGGGCAAGAAAAACCAATTCACTACCTCTTGGTTTGTGTGCTACTCATATTGTTTTCAATTGGTACCTAGAGCTGGTTCTTGTATGTTATTCAAGATCACTACTTTCTTTTAAAAGAAAATGAATACCACATAAATTACCTTTAAGGAGGGTGCCTCCCTCAATCGTTCCCCAATGTTTGAGGGAGAACACTTCAGTTTTTGAAAAAATAGAATGCAAATTTTCATTCAATCAAATGACCCCGGTGCATGGAATGCAATTGGAAAAGGTCCCTTTATACCTACTAAAACTATTGATAATGAAAAGGTTCCCAAAGAGTGGGATGAAATGCTTAATATAGAAAAGAGGGTTGTTCAATATGATTTTAAAGCTAAAAACATGATAATGGAGAAATTTCAGCTTCGGAATCTCGATTAATCAAATCTTCTGCTCCTGGTATTATTTCGAGTCTCTATACGGCTGAAGAATGAGCGTGTTCTTGAGCCATCGTAGAAACATAGATAGGGTTGCTTTGTCTTCTGATGAGTTTCTCAGAACAATTAGGTGCAAGAGTGAAAAAGAGATGTGAGAGATGCTGGAGATCACTCATGAAGGAACTGATGAAATAAGGAGATCAAGAAAACATGCCTTGATCCATGAGTATGAAATGTTCAAGATGAACACAACAGAAAACATCTCTCAGCTCCAAACCAAATTCACGCATATAGTTAATCCTCTACTGGGTCTTGGTAAAACGTTTGATGTAGAGGAACTCAACATCAAAATTCTGAAATGCTTGACAAGACCTTGGCAACTAAAAGTGACAGCAATCAAAGAATCCAAAGATTTGTCAAATATGTCTATGGCTGCACTCTTTGGTAAGTTACTTGAATATGAACTAGAAATGTCTCAACTAACAAATGCAGAAGATGTAGATAAGAAACATAAAAACATTGCTTTAAAAGCAGCATCTTCAAAAGCTGAGAAATATGATGATTCAAGTGAAGATGAAGATGATAAAAATATGAATCTAATTGTCAAAAGATTTGGCAAGTTCGTGCAGAAAAACAAAAACAGAAGGTTCCCTAAATTCAACAAAAGAAATGATAACAACAATAACACCAACAACTTCAACTCCTTTGAGTATGGAAAATAAGGCCACATTAAGTCTGAATGTCCAATCTTCTTGAAGAAGCAGTTAGGGGATAAGAAAGGAAAGAAAAAAGGGAAACCCAAAATAGCCTACATAACTTGGGAAGGTAATGCATCCATAACCTTTGACTCTTCAAATGAGAATGAAGAAGTAAATGTTTGTTTAACATCAACCATTGATGAAGAAGAGTCAAGTGTAGAATCTTAGGTAAATCCTGAAATTGATCAATTAGTTGATGCTTTTAATGAAATGCATGAGGAGGCCAAAAGACTTGTTGTCTCCAATAACAAGCTCAAAGGTAACCTCAAATGGCATATCACTAAGCTAGCTTCAATCCAAATAGAACTTTGCAACTTGAAAAAAGAAAATGAAAAACTTGTTTCAAGCTACAAAGCAAATGGTTGTGTGTGCGCCTCTTCTTCTGCAAAAGTAGATAAACACAATGTCTTAAAAAAGGATTTGATGATTTAAAAGAGAGCCATTATGAAAAATGCATGACTTTGCAATCAGAAAACTCATACTTGGTAGATCTCTTGAAAAAACTCTATCGAGGGAAATGTAGTCTAAACCAAATGCTAAGTGTGCAAAATTATGCTAAAGATAAATCTGGATTGGGATACAACTATCAATCAAAACCTTTCCAAAACAGCAAAGTTGCACTCCCAAAATGAATGAATCAAAAAAGGTTTTCGAAAGCAAGGCATACTAAAATGATTCATTTTGAAAAAGGCTCAAAATCTATAGCATGCCACTACTGCATGAAGAAAGGGCACACCTAACACAAATGTTATGCTAGAAGGTTTTTTGTGACAAATGGAAAGTGCATATGGGTTCCTATGAAAAAGAGTAAAATAGCTAACCCCTATGGACCCAACTTCAATTGGGTACCTTCCTTTGCAACTTGATTTTTGCAGGTGTGTCTAAGAGCTAAAGATTCACTATGGTACTTTGATAGTGGATGTTCTAGGCACATGACAGGTGATAAATCCATGCTCACTAATATGATATTAAAGGAAGGAGGATTTGTCACCTATGGAGACAACAACAAAGGGAAAATCATTGGAGAAGGCAACATTGGTGATAACTTCAAAACTCAAATCAGAAATATGCTTTATGTTGAAGGATTAAAGCATAATCTACTTAGCATAAGCCAGCTTTGTGACAAAGGATTAAAGGTATCCTTTAACAATAATTGTTGCTTGATATGTGATGAAAAAACTGGTGAAATAATCCATGTTGGGAAAAGGAAAAGTTACATTTACTTGCTTACAATAGAACATGCATTCATTCATAACATAAACTGCTTAGTGAGTAAAATTGATGAATCATGGCTTTGATATAGAAGAGCAAGTCACATCAACATGCATCATATGAACAAGCTCATAAGGAAGAACTTAGTAATTGAATTGCCTAAACTCAAGTTTGAAAAGGACAAACTTTGTGATGCTTGTCAATAGGGGAAACAAACAAAAATCTCTTTTCAAAACAAAAACATTGTTTCCACCTCAAGATTTCTTGAATTACTTCACATGGATCTGTTTGGTCCTTCAAGAACTATGAGTTTGAGTGGCAATTACTATGGACTTGTCATAGTTGATGATTTCTCAAGATTTACATGGACTTTATTTTTGAAATCCAAGAGTGGTGCTTTTAATGCCTTCAGAAAATTAGCAAAGCTTTTACAAAATGAAAATGGCTGCAAGATAGTTTCAATAAAAAGTGATCATGGTGGTGAATTCCAAAATGAACAGTTTGAAAAGTTCTGTGAAGAACATGGAATAAACCACAATTTTTCAGCTCCAAGAACACCTCAACAAAATGGTGTTGTGGAGAGGAAAAATAGGTCACTTGAAGAATGTGCAAGGACTCTTCTTAATGAAACTAATTTTTCAAAACATTTTTGGGCTGATGCAGAGAGCATAGTTTTCTATACTCTAAATAGATTGTTCATAAGGCCCATCTTAAAGAAAACTCCTTATGAACTCTACAAAGGTAGAAAATCAAACATTTCACACCTTAGAGTTTTTGGCCATAAATGTTTTGTTTTGAAAAATGGGAAGGAATTTCTTGGCAAATTTGATGCAAAAGCTAATGAAATAATCTTCGTTGGATATTCAATGCAAAGTAAAGCATATAGAGTATTTAACAAAAGAACCTTATGTATGGAAGAATTTGTACATATTATCTGTGATGAATCTAACTCCTCAAAAGAGGAAAAGAGTTTTGAAAATGATGTAGGACCATTGGAAGAAAATGTCATTACCAATAAAACTGATGAGAGAAATAAGAGTGAAACAAATGAAGAAGTTGAACCTTCATCTCAAACTCAAAGGCCAAAAGACTGGAGAACTACAAGAGATCTCTCCCTAGACAACATTATTAGTGAAGTATCTAAGGGAGTTTTCACTAGATCATTTATTAGAAATTTATGCATGATGAACTAAACCAGTTCAAGAGAAATGAAGTTTGAGAACTTGTTCTTAGACCCCTTCTCATAAGACAATAGGCACTAAGTGGGTTTTTAGAAACAAACTTGATGAGAGTGGCATCATAGTCATAAATAAGGCCAGATTGGTTGCGAAGGGTTACAACCAAGAGGAAGGCATTGAATATGAAGAAACATATGCCCATGTTGCTAGGTTGGAAGCCATAAGGTTTCTGCTTGAATTTGCATGTTTGATGGACTTCAAATTATTTCAAATAGATGTAAAAAGTTCCTTGTTAAATGGTTACATAGAGGAGGGAATTTATGTTGATCAAGCTCCTAGTTTTGTAGACTTCAAGCATCCAAATCATGTCTTCAAACTTAAGAAAACCCTTTATGGCTTAAAACAAACACCTAGGTATTGGTATGAAAGATTAAACAATTTTCTAATTAGTCAATCCTTCATAAGAGGACAAGTTGATAAAACTCTGTTCATCAAGAAATTTGCTAGTGATATATTACTTGTTCAAATATATGTTGATGACATTATCTTTGGTTCTACTAACAACTCCTTATGTAAGAAATGTTCATCTTCAATGTAGAATGAGTTTGAAATGTCAATGATGGGAGAGCTAACATTCTTCCTTGGACTTCAAGTGAAACAATTGAAAAATGGTACCTTTCTCAGTCAAGCCAAATACTGCAATGAGTTGATTAGAAAATTTGGAATGGATAAAAGCAAGGATGCTGCAATTCCAATGACAACCACAACCTATCTTGACTCTGATGAAAAAGGTAAAAAGGTAGATGAGTTAAGATATAGAGGCATGATTGGATCTCTGCAAGATATCAAGTCAATCCAAAAGAGTCACACCTCACAACAGTCAAAAGGATCATTAAATACCTAAAGTCAACTCCAAAAGTTGGTCTATGGTATCCTAAAGGTGCATCTCTAAAATTAATTGGTTAATCAGATTCTGACTTTGTAGGTTGCAAGTTAGATAACAAGAGCACAAGTAGAACATGCCATCTACTAGGAAGTTCCTTGATCTCATGGCACTACAAGAAACTGTCCTATGTTACACTCTCAACAGGTGAGGTAGAATATATTCCAGTTTGTAGTTGTTGTGCTAAAAGTCTATGGCTCATACAACGACTTCAGAACTATGGTGTTGAAATGAATCAAATTCCATTGTTGTGTGACAACACCAGTGCCATAAACCTAGTTTTGGTTTTGGAAAGTAAGTCACAATCAGATCAGTTAAGATATTTTTCAAGCATTCTATAAGTTAAGGAAGTGACCGTCCCTTACTCATGAGCACGAAAAGATCTAACTTACCTTATCCAAAGACCTTTTTATGAAAGATTGATCCAATTATACACTCTAGAACAAAGCACATTGAGATCAGACACGATTTCCTCAAAGATCATATACAAAAGGATAATTACTCAATTGAGTTCATTGATACAAATAATCAATTGGCTGACATATTCACAAAACCCTTTGCTAGAGATAGAGTCTTTCTCCTTAGAAAGATGCTACGCATACTTTATGAATCCAACATTGATTAGCATGTAAATGATGTGTTTGACAGCACGAAACATAACTCATAAGTACTTTATGCATCATACTTAGCAAAATTCGTTTTATGATAAATATCAATGTTCAATCTGTATAATTCTCTGTGATAATCGATTACTACAGATAGTAATTGATTTCCAAAGGCCAAAACTGGGCCTTACTCACTGACATAATCGATTACATCCACGGATTAATCGATTACAGTGTAAAAACTCACTGATGTAATCAATTACACCAACGATTTAATCGATTACATGAGGTTCAGAGGAATCCCTAAGCCCTGGAATAATCGATTACAAGGAGCTTGTAATCGATTACAACTGCTGATGACTTCCAAGACATGAATGATTGGATTGGATCATTTTCGGATTGCAAACTTCAAGACTCCATGAATTTTGGTTGAAAACCCGAATAGAAAAATAAAGAAGATTAAGGAATGATTAGGAATGACGCCACGAACCACAAATGGAATGATAAGTCGTAGGAGGATTCGCCACAAAGGAAAGCTTCCTTGATAAGAATCAATTTGGTTTCAATCAAGAACCAACAAGAGGCTAAGCTCTCAATTTAAGCAAAAGCTTAATTTCATTAATCAAAAGTCCTCAAAAATAGCGAAGTCTTAGTATTTATATGGCTAGGCCACTAATAAACACCTAAAAATGTAAGTATAGGCCCATTTGCGGAAATATGAAGGCCCAATACAAAATAACAGAAATACATGGAAGTGCTACGCACATCTCGGACATCCCAGACATTATTTGCGGAAATATCAAGGCCCAATACAAAATAACAGAAATACATAGAAGCGTTATGCACATCCCGGACATTTCGGACATCTCGGCTAAGCACATCCATTCTACACACATCCCAGACATCCTGGTCCATATAGATTCCCAGCACATCCCGGCGCATCCCAGACATCTCAGTGCATCTTGGTACATCCTGGACATCCCGAACATCTTGGCTAAGCACTTCCAGGCTACGCACATCCCGGCGCATCTTGGCATCCCGGCCAAATAGATACCCAGCACTAGTTTTTGTAATCGATTATAGAAACGTTGTAATCGATTAAAACAGACAACACTTGCTTATTACAACAGACAAGACTTTTAAAGTGATCTTGAAAGGCTTAGGTTCTAGCTCTTGCCGTGGGTGCTTCAAAGCTCACCAAAGGAAGTGCTTCAAGCTCTCCTTCTACAACTTTGGCTTGGAATGAACCTTTATCATCATGATCCTGAGACACTCCTCTATCATCCCCCCTCCTTCTTGAAAAGAATCCGTCCACGGATTTGCATCAAAACACCTACATCACAAGAAGAAAGATCAGCAACATTAAAACTAGAACTCACCCCATACTCACTTGGCAAGTCAATCATGAAGGCATTGTCAGAAATCCTTTCAAAGAGCTTGAAAGGACCAACACCTATATGTTGGAGTTTAGATATCCTTGGAAAAGGAAACCTATCCGTCCATAGATGTAGGCAACCCAATCTCCGGGGTCAAATACCAATGTCTTTCTCCCCCTGTTGGCAAGTCGTGCAAATTGCCCCATCTTCCACTCAATTTGATTTCGCATACTTCCATGGAGATTCCTAACAAAAGTAGCTCTAAAGAGCCCATGCATACTCATAATAGAAGAATCATTAGGAAAGGAAATGAGATCAATAGGGAATAATGTGTGAAAACCATAAAATGCCTCAAAAGGAGAAAAGTAAGGGTAGAGTTGGTTAGCTTATCATCAAGTCTAGGATTAGGATGTTGATACCTTACAGTGATGTTGTTGCTTTCTTCCGAAATAGGCATATAGGCAGCCCTACTAGGAAGTAAAGCTCCCGAAACAAGAACAAATTGATTCTCATTTCCTCTTAAAGGAGGCAAGCCGTGGGTATCTTGTGGAAGGACATCCTCAAACTCCTTGACAAGTGTATCAAAACCTTGACTAGAAGACAAGCACATATAATTGGGAATGAGTAAATACATTTGTTGTCTAGTTAGCATCACTCTTTTGAACTCCTTAGGTTCGATGAACAAACCCGGTTTTATCACCAATTTTTTTCAATCTTTTCTTCTATTTTGTTTTGTTCTTTCTTTTCACTCTTTTTGCCAATATTTATTTTCGGCTTTTCTCTCTCAAATGACTCTTTTCTTCTTTAAGTTTCTTTTCTTTTTCTATTTTCAATCTCATTTTTATTTGATCCTCACACACCTCACTTAGAGACAAAGGTGAGAGAACTACCATTTGACCTTTATGAAGGAAAGAGTAACGATTGGTGACCCCATTGTGTACAACATCTCTATCATATTGTCAAGGTCTACCAAGCAACACATGGCTAGCTTCCATAGGAACCATATCACAAAGCACTTCATCAACATATTTTCCAATGGAAAATGTAAGCAACATTTGCATATCCACAACCAACTCACCATTGTCACTCAACCATTGCAATTTATAAGGTTTAGGGTGAAGGGCAGTTTTTAAACCAAGTATCTCCACTAATCTAGTGCTTGCAACATTTGTGCAACTTCCTCCATCAATGATTAAAGAACAAACCTTTCCACTCATTAAGCATCTAGAATGGAAAATGTTTTCTCTTTATATATCATCTCTATCTTTGCACAAGCTTCCCATGAGTCGTCTTACCATCAAAAGATCTCCCTCTTCTGGTTGAAGAAAACAATCATCCTCAACTTCACTAGAGGAACTATGAGAACTCCTATATGACTCACTATCCACCTCTCCATTTTCCAACACAATCATGGCCCTTTTGTTAAGGCATTGGGATGCAATATGACCCTTACCCAAACACTTAAAACATTTAATTGAATTAGATTTATTGGAAGGAGAATGAGGAGGAGAAGTAGAATTACTTCTTGAAGACTTCTGTTCAATATGTTGGGAAGAAGAACCCTCCTTCTTTGAAGTGTCCTTATCCTTCCAAGATGAATGACCATATGAAGACTTCTTGTAGGCTTATTTTCTCTTTAATTGTTGCTATACTTTCATAGCCCTATGTATAAGTTCATCTATTGTGTTGTAGGTTTGAAGCTCTACAATATTTTGAATGTCCTTATTCAAGCCATTCAAAAATCTAGCCATTGTAGCCTCATTAGTCTCCTCAATGTTTGCTCTTACCAAAGAAATCTCCATCTCCTTGTAATAGTCATCAACACATCTATTCCCTTGATAGAGCCTTAGTAATTTGTTATGCAAATCCCTTATGAATTGAGGTGGGACAAATCTCTCCCTCATGATTCCTTTCATTATCAACCATGTGTCCGGTCGATGCCTCCTTAATCTTCCTCTTTCCATTGGCACTTGAGTCCACCAAGCCATGGCATACCCCTCAAATTCTAAGCTAGCCAACTTCATTTTCTTTTCTTCACTAAAATTATGACAATCGAAAACTTGGTCAACTTTTATCTCCCAATCAAGGTAAGCTTCCAGGTCATTAGTACCTAGGAATTTGGGAAGTTTAAATTTCACATCTTCCATTCCATCCCTATTCCTCCTATGCCTATGCTTTCTACCATCTTCATGGCCATCATCACTCCCTTGAGAATAATGTGACCTATGATGTCTCATTCTCTCCATGTCCTCCATTCTTCCACTCAACTCTTGAGTACTTCGTTGTATCTCATCAAAACATTCTCCCATCCTCCTCTCAACACTATCGCTATCAGACACCATTGCTACAAGAAAATGGACCTTACCACTCACTAAGTGTTTACACTCTTCAACACTCATGTTTCGCACTTGTAAGACTTTTTCTATAAGGTTCACTCTTGTTTTTTTCCACTCTCTAACTCTTTTTCAACTCTTGAAATTCAACCAAAGATTCCAATTCAAACAACACCCAAAGTGAAAGATAAAACAAATCCAAACTCAACTTAAGAGGTCAAGGAAGAAAGAAAAATTCTAAGACTTGGAAATTTAGAAGACAAGCAATAAAAGCTCAACAAGAAAAGCATCACTCAAAAGGAAAGTCAAAGAAGACAATGATGAAGATATATAAAAAAATGGCTAAATATAAACCACTGGAATCATGCAAAAAGATAGTGCTATTAAGCAACAAGAAACACACTCTAAGAGAGATGGCTTTTAAAATAAAATTTTGGCTGTCAATTTTTTTTATATTTGGGTCCTCATATTTTTTGATATTTTCATTTTGACCCCAATATATTTTTTAATAATTGTCTTTTTGGACCTTCGTAATTTCTCTTTTAGGACACAAAACTTTTGACATTTGCACAAATGCCTCAATTCTCTCTAAACAGAATTTTAGAAATCAAACTCAGAAAATTTCCAGCAGTGCTATGAGTTTCATGAAGAACAAGAAGAACAACCCATATTCAAAACAACTCAGAATTCAACAAAATGATAGGGGAATTGAAGGCAATTGTAAGCTAAACTCAAAATTCAAGAAACACAAAAAGTACAACAAACAAGCAAGAATCATAAATTTTCAATTTTCATTTTCTGAAAGAAGAAAAAATGAAAATGCAAATAACATAGATAGAAATCTTTACGAAATGCTTTCCGAAATCAAGCTCTAATTACCACATGATGACTTCAAAGATATGAATGCTTGGTGTAACGCCTAAATTCCTTCACTTACTTCTTTACGATATTTAACTCATTTATTATTTATTATTTATGAGCAAATTTTTTTTCGTTTAATCAATCATTTACGTATAATGGAGATTCTAAGCGAGAGATTTATTTACTTTGGTTGTGCGTTCATTTTAACATACAAACCAAATATAGATTAATATAGATAGTCCACGTACAATCCAAAATGTATCGCCCCAAAATAATATATAGACAGATAAATATAAAATACAGATCAACAGACATCACATCCACTGCACCTAGTTTATCCAGCTTCTTCCTCAAATCTTCTTCAAAGCTACCTAATTTTACTGTTCCTCTGCTCACCCAAGTACATTGGGGTCATCACAGGTGTCAACCACAGACACAAATAGGGTAAGTCCAAGATAAACAAAGTTTAAATATCAGAA
>PYAF01001268.1:193170-218680 GCA_007407185.1 Glycine tomentella
GCTTACTTTACATATGCTTTACTTTCATTGGCTATTGAATGGTTGGCTTCCAAGTGTCCCCATTTCTTGAAACTTCTCAATAATTCCCCTCCTTTCTTGGTTAGCACGTGGTCTAGCTTGTTCAAGGTGCATTCCCTTTGATTTTTATTCAAAACCGTAGATAGCTTAGCCTTTAGTCATAAAATTTCTGCCCAAAACCAGTATTACAAAAATATTCATTCTGAACTCGTTAACCGTTGGATCTTCTTAAATTTTTAAAGGCACACTCCTAACCCATATATCTAACGTCTGACCGTAGGGATCTTTGAAATAATGTGTAAAAAGGCCTACGGGTTCAAAGCTTGGAGAGTTTCATTTGATTTTTTCTTCCTTGAATCATTATGGGTCTCTTATCCTTTCCTCAGGTTTCTTCTGAATGCTAAAATTATAATAGCCATTTTGAGAGTAAGTGGTATTTTGGTCATTTCCCAAATATCTAGGGGCGTTTTCGTCATTTTTACTTATAACTAATTCTTTGTAAAATAAATAATTTAATGAGAAAATCTAACAAATATTTCTTAAAAATGAGGGTGTTACACTTGGATTGGATCGTTTTTGGATTGCAAACTTCAAGACTCCATGAATTTTTGTTGAAAACCCAAATAGAAAAATGGAGAAGATTAAGGAATGATTAGGAATGACACCACGAACCACAAACGGAATGATAAGTCGTAGGAGGATTCGCCACAAAGGAAAGCTTACTTGATAAGAATCAATTTGGTTTCAATCAAGAACCAACAAGAGGCTAAGTTCTCAATTCAAGCAAAAGCTTAATTTCATAAATCAAAAGTCCTCAAAAATAGCAAAGTCATTATTTATATGGCTAGGCCTCTAATAAACACCTAAAAACGTAAGTTTAGGCCCATTTACGGAAATATCAAGGTCCAATACAAAATAACAGAAATACATAGAAGCGTTATGCACATCCTGGACATCTCGGACAGCTCGGACATCCCAGACATCTCAGACATCTCGGCTAATCACATCCAGTCTATGCACATCCCGGACATCCCAGTCCATATAGATTCCCAGCACATCCGGGCGCATCTCGGACATCCCAGTGCATCCCGGTACATCCCGGACATCCTGGGCATCTTGGCTAAGCACTTCCAGGCTACGCACATCCCGATGCATCTCGGCATCCTGGCCAAATAGATACCTAACACTTGTGTAATCGATTACAGAAACATTGTAATTGATTAAAATAGACAACATTTGCTTATTACAACAGACAAGACTTTTGATGTGATCTTGAAAGGCTTGGGTTCTAGCTCTTGCCATAGGTGCTTCAAAGCTCACCAAAGGAAGTGTTTCAAGCTCTCCTTCTAGACCTTTGGCTTGGAATGAACATCCATCATCATGATCCTTAGATAGTCCTCTATCAACTGTAGTTTCTGTAACTCTGCATAGCTTTTAATGCAAAATTCAAAAGATGGATGCTATGATTGCTTTGCATCATGAACATGCAGCTGATGTTCATTCCTCTCTAGAAGACATAATTAATAGACTAGGCAACATTGAGACTAGGATGAGTCTCAAGGACTTTGATAATTAGTTTATCTTAGTAGTTGTCTTTTTCAGTTTCTGGTTGTGTTTTCTTTGATTTCTCTTATTCTGTTATGCTCTTTGATGTATGCTCATTAATCATTTAATAAATGAAACTTTTTTCTTTCTTTGCTTATTTCCCATTGAATGCTATATTTTGCCCTTGATAAGCCAAAAGGGGAAGTAAAATAAAGTCAGAGAGAAAAATATATGCTCTGATTAAATTGAATTTCAAACATTGAACATGGAGAAAAATAAAATGCTTAAACATTGCCAATAAAGTTTTATGCAAAGGATACTTGACACTTGATCTTGGCTAGCAAGCTGAGTTTCTTTTAGGTATCAAAGAATAACTCTTGGAAACTCTCTCCTGAAGAACAACTAAGCATAAAAATGTTCAATTAAAGTTTGGCTTGATCAAAGCCAAAAATGGGGAAATTGTTAGACTCAGGGGGAGCCAAAGAGGATCCATGAAGCTAATGATATTAGACATTAATGTTTAGGCTTTTTATTTGCCAATTCAATTGGATGACATTTCTAATTTGTGTTATGTCTAAGTTAATGCCTCCTATGATCCGTTGCATAAATCTCATTCATGCTTTTGCATTCATGTTTTCACAAAGCAAAAGTTTCATAAAAAGCTTTTTTGAAACTCAAGGTTTTCATGAGTGCATAAAAAGCTAAGTTCTCCATGCTTCAAGTTTTGGAAAAAATGTTTTCTCACTAGTTCAATCGATTACAAGCAAGTGGTAATCTATTACCTGAAAACAGAGATCAATTTTAATCGATTACGAGAATATGATAATCGATTACATAGTTCAAAATCACAAAATGAACTTGCTGTGATAATCGATTACAACACTATGGTAATTGATTACTTGGTCCTATTTTTCATTGGAGCTTCCTGTTTAAAATTATAGGAATACCCACAATAACCAAGAGGGGGGTGAATTGGTTTAAACTTGGTCTTTTAAAATTATTTATAAAATCAGAGTCAAAGGATCTTAATCACTTTTAAACCAAGAATGTTTTTAATCAATCAAATTACTCAGCACAAGAAATCAGTAGCTCAAAACAAGATGACTTGTAGAGATAGAGATAACAAAAATCAATACAAGCAATTTATACTGGTTCACTTCTCAAGAGAAGCTACATCCAGTTTCTTCTATCAACACTAGATTAGAGTTCCACCATTATAAAATTCAGTTCTTACAAGCTTTATATCATACATACTTTATCAACACTAGATAAAGAATAGAAATCTAAAACCCTATTAGACTTCTAGTGATCAAGAACTAGAGAACACTACTCTGTTCTTCCCTAGAGAACACTAGTCTAGAACAAGCTTCAAATAACTCTTTACAATAGCATCAAATAACAAAAATTGCAAAAATAAAATTACAATCAAAGATTATGGAGAGAAACAACCTGATGATCCAATGAATATGAATGCATGTGGTTTACCAATCAGAGTTGAATGAGAAAAAAAGATTTCAGAAAATGCTCTCCAAAAACTTCTTTGAGAATTCTTGCCTAAGAAATCATTCAAAATCCATGAAGATTAAAGATTGGGACAAGACTTTAGTTAACCTAGACAATCACTTTAGAACTTTGAGAAAGCTTGTATGTATTCAGAAATTTCGAAGTATTCAAGATATGTTTCAAGACAAGCCTCACTCATATTTATAATAGATTTTTGTAATAGACTGTAATCGATTACACGCACCAAATAATCAATTAAAACGACTCATTTAATTGATTAAATTATCACTTAATCAATTAAAGTGTTCAAGGTTGAATTCTGGGTTTAACAACAAACAAAATAATCGATTAAACCGAGCTGTAATCGATTAAAGCAGTGAAATTTTATATCTGAAACCTCTTGTATAATCTATTACTATGCATTGTAATCGATTAAGGCAGTGAAGGTTCCTTAAGAAACGAGCTTATGTAATTGATTACAAAGTATGGTAATCGATTAAATCAGTGAAACATGATTTTCAAGATAGCTTGTTTAATCGATTACTGTCTATGGTAATCGATTAAAGCAGCAATGCATTACTTTTTTTTTACACTATGTAATCAATTAAAAATGTTAGGTAATCAATTAAAATGTTCTTCAATACTTTTCCAGATTTAAAACTTAAGCAAATAATCGATTATACTATTATGTAATCGATTAAAACAGAAGGATTGCATTTTTCCAAAAATATTTCTAATTTACTTCTTTTTCAAAATAGCTTTGATTTTTTGATGAAAACACTTAAGCATGTAAATGATTATATGCATGCAAATGCAAGGATCAACAGATTGACTTCTCATATACTTCATTTTGGATTTCAATCTTCAAGGCATGTGAAAAGCTCAAAACATTCTTCCAAGTCAAAAGCTTCATTCTTCTTGTTGCTCCCCCTATATCCAATAATCTCCCCCTTTTTGGCTTTGAACATGCCAAATATTGATTGACCATGTGTTGAAGATTTGAAGTGCTTTGAGGGATGAAAAAGATAGAAGTCTTGAACTTTGTTTGAGCTTTGTTAACCTGAAAACAAATCAGCCTCTTTGCCAAGAACAAGTATTAAGATATCTGTTTGCATAAACATTGATCATTTACTTCCATTAGTTAGCCTCCCTAACTTAGTTTGATCCCCCATACTTAGATAATTTTCGTCATTTATCAATTTGTAAAAATGCAACAAAAAACAGAGCAGAACAGAGTGCAAAACAGAGTTAGTTTTCAATCAAGTTATCAATCAATTTTTCTCCCCCTATTTGGCTTTTCAAAGGCAAAAGATAGCACAACAATAATGAAAAAAAGAAATACAAATTTCATTAATCAAAGGGAAAGACAGTACATCAATCAAAAAACACAAAAAAATAGAGTAAAGCAATAACAAAAAATACAAGAAACCTAAACTAGATTAGCAAAATCATCAAGGACAAGCCTAGCTTCTATATTTTCTAGCCTAGATTTAATTTCCTCCAAAGATGAATTAGTCTCAGCATTGTGCTCATGATGCAGTGACAATAAGGCATTCATCTTTTTAATCATAAGAGATTCAAATGGACTGTAAGATGGTTGAGTTGGGCCTTCATCTTCATCTTCAACTTCTTCATCAGCTTCCTCTTCTTGTCCAATAGCAGGGAGTTGTTGTCCAGCCATTTGCCAACCATAAGGGGTCTTGACCATCACCAGCTTGGTAAGATGCTTCTCTTTGATGAGGCTGTTACTGGAGTTTGTGTTGTCAACAACCTCATTAGAGACATCTATGTTGAAATAATTAATGAATATGGACACAAGGATAGCGTATGGAAAAGGGTAATTCACCAATCTTTTGGATTTAAGCATAATTTCCTCAAAAATAAGAATCCAATTCATCTGAATTGAATTTTTCATGCCATACACAAGTTGTATGTCATCATTAGTGGCTTGGGCATGATTGGTGGCTCTAGGGGTCAGGATGTAGGTGATTATGTAATGAAGAAGTCTATCTCCATGAGTCATAGGGCCAGTACTCATCCTAATCTTCAACATCATGTGAGGATCAAGAAGCATTCCCCTATAGGTATCTATCTTACTATATCCCCCAACCTCTTCCTCAATTTTCCTTTCACCTTCAAAGAAAACACCAACATCACCTTCCCAGACTTCTGGAGTGATTGGCCACTCCATTGACTTGAGACATGAGTGTCCCATCCATAAAAGCCTTAGCACAGGTGTAAAACATCTTTACTAATTCAGGGTAAAATGTACCCTTCATTTCAACAAACTTTTTCAATCCCCGGGCTTCAATGAAAGCAGGGAATTGAAAACCTTCTTTAATAAACCATTCAAGGTCAAGGTGTTTGGGAGGACAGACTAATTTGGTGGCATTGAACTGAAGATAAGTCATTTTGTCTCTCTTAGCAAGAAACCAATGGTCTAACTTATTCACAGAAGGGTTAGAGGTTTCAGTAGCTTTTCTCTTGGAAGTTTTAACTCTCTTAGATGTGGACATGACTAGCAAATAAGGAAAGGCTAACTAGACAGAGTTTCTAAACTCAGAGGAAAGAAGAACACAGTAGTGCTATAGAAAGAAAATGAAGATGATGTGATTTCTTCCTTCAACATAGGCTGTATTTATAGAAGATTTTAGGCTCCAAAAATCAAATTTGAAATGAGGAACAGTTAATTCGAATTAACCCACTAACTTTAATGCACAGAAGATTCAAATTTTGAATTAGTTGGCAGTTGGGCAGTTACAAATTCCAAGAAAATCTTGCAGATTCTGTAGTAACTCCATCAATAATCGATTATATGCTTATGTAATAGATTAATTTGTAAGCAAAATCAATTTCTGCAGAAGCTGTAATCGATTAACTCGTCAAGTAATCGATTATTTCAATGAAATTCAGTTAAAGAAGATGAAATGTAATCGATTATATCTCTTATGTAATCGATTATTACAGTGAAATTTGAAATGTAAAATGAATTTGAAGCTTGTGTAATCGATTAATTCGAGTCGTAATAGATTATTCCAGAAAGATTTGAATTTTGAAACAATTTTGAAGGAAGAATAATCAATTATATCTCTTATGTAATCGATTATTACAGAGAAAATTGAGTTTCAAACAGTTTCTCAAACAATTTAATTGATAATCATTCACCATAATCGATTATTCTGTGGCTTAATCGATTATTCTAGAGAAATTCATTTGCTGGAATTTATTTTTTATGAAGAATAATCGATTATCCTAGTTGTGTAATTGATTACATAAGCACGAATTTCATTCCCAGCAGTTTTTCAAGTCCATTTAATTGATTAATACATGCTTTAATCGATTATTACAGTGAAAATATGAGAATGAACAGTGTTTTATGCGGCACAACTTGGAATTTTTGAGGCACATGTGATGATTGATCAAGTAAGAAGCTATTTCACATAGATAAACACATAACAATCATGCTAGTAAAGATTAGATTCATCAAGGATACCAGCATGTTTCTAAGAGTATAGAATCTATCTCTAGTCAAAGGTTTAGTAAATATATCAGCCAATTGATTGTGAGTATCAATGAAGTCAATTTTGATATTACCTTTTTGGATGTGATCCTAAGGAAATGATGCCTTATCTCAATGTGTTTGGTCCTTGAGTGCATTATTGGATTCTTGAAAATGTTGATAGCACTTGTGTTGTCACAAAGCAGAGGTATTTCTTTTAATTCTACACCAAAATCTTGCAATTGTTGCTTTAGCCATAGGCTTTAAGCACAACAACTTCCAGCAGAGATGTACTCAGCTTCAGCTATTGATAAAGCAACACAAGATTATTTCTTGCAATGCCATGAGATCAATGAACTTCCTAGTAGATGACAAGTTCCGCTAGTACTTTTTCTCTCTAACTTGCATCCTGCAAAGTCAGAATCAGACTAACCAACTATATTAAGTGATGTATCTTTAGGATACCAAAGACCAACTTTTGGAGTTGATTTGAGATATTTGAGGATCCTTTAGACTGCGGTGAAGTGTGATTCTTTGGGATTTGCTTGATATCTTGCACATAAACACACACTCAACATAATATCTGGTCTACTAGCTATCAAATACAGCAAAAATCCAATCATTCCTCTAAATTTTGACTCATCAACTTTCTTTCCTTTTTCATCTGAATCAAGATAGGTTGATGTTGCCATTGAAGTTGTAGCATCTTTGCTTTTCTCCATTTCAAACTTTTTGATTACTTCAAGGCAATACTTGGTTTGATTTAGAAATGTTCCATCCTTCATTTGCTTAACTTGAAGTCCAAGAAAGAATGTTAATTCTCCCATCATTGACATTTCAAACTCATTCTGCATAGAGATAGAAAATTCTCTGCACAACAATTGATTAGTTGAACCAAAGATTATATCATCAACATATATTTGAACCAGTAAAATCTCATTGCTTTGCCTTTTGATGAACAAAGTTTTATCAATATGCCCCCTTGTGAAAGATTGCTCAAGCAGAAATTTGTTAATCTCTCATACCAAGATCCTGGAGCTTGTTTTAAACCATAGAGAGCTTTCTTAAGTTTAAAAACATGGTTTGGATGTTTGAAATTAGAAAAACCAGGAGGTTGCTCCACATAAATTTCCTCCTCAATATATCTATTTAAGAAAGCACTTTTAACATCCATTTGAAAAAGTTTAAAACCCATTAAACATGCATATGCAAGTAATAACCTAATGGCTTCCAGTCTTGCAACTGGTGCAAAGGTTCCCTCATAGTCAATGCCTTCCTCTTGGTTGTAACCTTTTGCAACCAATCTAGCTTTGTTTCTGACTATGATTCCACTCTCATCAAGTTTGTTTCTAAAAACCCATTTAGTGCCAAAAGGCTTAAGAGAATGAGGTCTAGGGATAAGTTCCTAAACTTCATTTCTCTTGAATTGATTCAGTTCAGCATGCATAGCATGCATCCAATGTTCATCAATTAAAGCTTGATCAATATTCTTAGGTTCTATTTGTGAAACAATGAAACAAAAGCCATATTAGAACAAATATTTCTTAATGATGATCTAGTAGATACTCCCTTTGAAACTTCACCAATTATTGTCAAGGGAGAGATCTCTTGTGGTTCTCCAATCTTTTGGCTCTTGGTCTGGTATTGATTGTTTTGTTTCAACAATTGGCTCTTCCTTTTCTTTAATCATTGAGCCATTTAGTTGAATAAACTCCTTCAAAGGTTCTGCATCAATATCACACTTCTTTTCCTCTTTAGAGGGATTAGATTCATCACAAATAACATGAACTGATTCTTCCATGCATAAGGTTCTTTTATTGAAAACTCTATATGAAACACCTCGTTTTACTATCTTGTATTTTATTGATTTTGAATGAAAATTTCTTCTCCACTTGCTTTAAAATTATCTTAGTTATAAATTTCACGAAAAATTCTTTTCTTCTTGCTTAAAATAATTCATGGGAAAGGTATTAACCATCAATATTGTAAACGTGTTCGTTCGAAGTCCAAAATAATAAAATACAGTCCAGAATACAATCCACCATAATATACAGACTGGTCTAAAGTCTAGTACAAGTTACATAATCAGGACAAATACAAAAGATAAGCCATCAAAATATCTTCGTCATATCTTCTTCTCAACCATCCGCTGCTATGCTTTACTATTCCTCTGCTCGCCCAAATAAATTGAGGTCATCGCAGGTATCAACCACAGACACAAAATATAGGGTAAGTTTACGATAAACATAGTTCAAGTCACATAGTATATACAACATACAAATAATCATACAACATACTCATCATACGATGCATGCTCATCTCCTTTATATGATGCATGAATCTCTCTCAAATTCTCATCAATTGGTACCATAGTCAAGATAGCTCAACTCTTTTTCTCTTTGAATTGGATCGATCAGTCAGGGTAGGTTAGTGTTGCAAAAGGACTCACACCCACACTACATGTGATCATCATGGGTAGGTAATCTCCCCACTGCCACTACCCCCCAGCTTAGACACCTTTTGTCTAAACACTCGTCTCAATTCTAGCTATCTGACATACCTCCTCTTGAGGTAAATGACATGGACTAACCCCCGCCAGGCATATGCATATGAAACATGCATGAATGATTCTCTTTTTATCTCATATTTACTCTTCAATATCAATTTATATCTCATATTCTCATATGCTTAAACTTTACACTTTCAACATCCATCTTCATAAATTCAATATAATAGACATGTTTTCAACATAATTCTAGCATAAAGTTTAATAGACATGCTCAAGGATTTATAAAACACTTTTAACAATATATAACACATAAACTTTAGTCAAACATTCCATTATGTAATTACAATTCAAATCAACCATTTTCTTAAAGATAGTCATAATACATAAAGATTCAAGTTACTTACTTATTTAAATAATCATTCATTTAGCAAGCTTTATCTCTTAGAAGCATTTCATCGAACACATGGTGTGCTTTCATAGAAACACTCAACAACATAGAAAATAATACATAACTTTTACTAAAGCACTCAACCATGCAAATATAATCCAAATCCAACCTTTCTGTATATATACTTTACAAAGATTCAAACACTTATTCAAACAAAACATCACTTAAACAAAATAACACAAACTATATTTAGCATAAACTCCCCTATCCATACCTTGTTCTTTCTTCTTAAAAGCTTGACTAACCTCCTTCTAAATGCTCCTAATCTCCACGTGAAGTATCAAGGTAGCAGGGGTTAGATTTTGCTTTTATTTTTCTTGAAAATGAAAGGTGAAAAGGATGTAGAATGAAAGGATGAAAGAAAGGGAGATTTGCACGTTCACTCCCTTAAACAAGCTTGAAATTTTTAGTCCATTCATCCCTATTTATAGAATGGATGAATTGCTTTGCCATGAAAATATCCCTTCAGTCATTATGACCTTGCTTTCCAAATGGACCAATGGCAAGGTTTCTAGCTTTTTAACCATACAAGTGTCCATTTCTTGAATTTTCTCAAGCCTTCTCCATTTCTCTTGATGTGCACGTGGAGTAGCTTGACATGTAGAGCAATCTTCACCAAGTTTCTCTTTTTCACGTGGAATGGCTAGATTTTAGGGAAATTTTGTGCTTTTCTTCATTCTTGAATTTCCCCAAAACCCATTTTAGTAAAATATTGATTCTGAATTCGTTAACCGTTGGATTTCCTTAAACTTTTAAAGGCACACTCCTATCTCACATGTATAACTTTTGACCGTTGGGATTTTTGAAATAATGCCTATAACTGTCCACGTGTTTAAAGGAGACAAAATAAGATTTTTGCTTTTTTAAGAAAAATTTACGTAAACTAAATCTATACCATACAAGTGTCTTGACACTTGTCCAATTCATGAAGCCCTCTCTTAATCTCCTTCCAAGTGTCCCTTTGAGTTGGCAAAATCATGAAGCTTCACCATTATTTTCCAAGCTTCACATAAATGGTAGAGGAAAAATCTTCATCATGTGCCTTACAAGTGTCTAACACTTGTATTCATCACATGACTCACTTTTGTAAGTGGCTTTCATGAATATTCTCCCACTTTCTACATGGTTCTACACATGCTCTTCATACCTAGGGATGGGAACATAAGTTTTTCTTCCTTTTATACCATTGGATGCTTAAGAAAAACCTGATTCCACTTATGGTTTTCTGTCACAAACTATTTTGATAATCCGCTATCTAAGAGTATTCTGTAATTCCATTTCTGTATTTCTATTAGGTTCTCACAGAATCCCTAAGAATATCTGATCATTTCTGGCCTGAAGGGCATTATGGTAAATTCATCCTTCATTCTAGGGGCATAATTGTCATTTCTATCACAAAAATATCTATTCAAAATATCTAAGGGTGTTCTTGTCATTTCTAAAATACTCAAGGGCATTTATGTAAGTTTCCATTCTAAAATATCTTTCTAAAATATCTAGGGCATTTTTGTAATTTTCAAAAATATCCAGGAGCACTATTGTCCTTTTACCCTCAAGGGCATTTTTGTCATTTTTAATCTTCGGTAAGGGCAATATGGTCATTTTTTCCTAAACATTTTTATAATGCCTCTAATTAACCTCTCACCCAAATAATTTGAACATAGACTATTAATTCTCCTATAACCTAAGACTAATATTTGACTATAATTCTCAAATTTTGGGGTGTTACACTATATGCTTTGCTATGTAATGAATATCCAAGGAAAATGGCTTCATCAGCTTTGGCATCAAACTTTTCAAGTGATTCTTTACCATTATTTAACACAAAACACATATAGCCAAATGCTCTCAAATGAAAAATGTTTGATTTTCTACCTTTGTATAGTTCATAAGGGGTTTTCTTCAAAATAGGCCTTATTAGTAATCTATTCAAAGTGTAGCAAACTGTACTTATAGCATCAACCCAAAAATATTTAGGCAAATTTGTCTCATTAAAAAGAGTTCTTGCATATTCAAAGAATCTATTTTTCCTCTCCACAACACCATTTTGTTAAGGTGTTCTTGGAGCTGAAAAATTGTGGTTAATTCCATTTTCTTCACAGAATTTTTCAAAATGTTCATTTTGGAATTCTCCACCATGATCACTTCTTATTGAGATAATTTTGTTTCCCTTTTCATTTTGAGCAAGTTTGACCAATTTTCTAAAAGCATTGAAAGCATCACTTTTGGATTTCAAAAACAAAGTCCATGTGAATATAGAGTAATCATCTACAATGACAAGCCCATAGTAATTACCTCTTAAACTCATAGTTCTAGAAGGACCAAACAAATCTATGTGAAGTAATTCAAGGGGTCTTGAAGTAGAAACAACATTTTTACTTTGAAAAGAATTTTTTGTTTGTTTCCCCTTTTGACAAGCATCACATAATTTATCCTTTTCAAACTTGAGTTTGGGTAAGCCAATGACTAAATCCTTTTTAATTAGCTTGTTCATATGATGCATGTTAATGTGACTTGCCCTTCTATGCCACAGCCAAGATTCATCAATTTTACTTATTAAGCAAGAAGTGTTGTGAAAGAATGCATGATCTGTGGAGAGTAAATAGATATTACCTTTTCTTTTACCTATATGAATCACCTCACCATTTTGTCCATCACATATCATGTAGCAATTTTCATTGAATGACACTTTGAATCCTTTATCACAAAGTTGGCTTATACTTAGGAGAATATGCTTTAAACCTTCCACATAAAGAACATTTCTTATTTTGGTTTTAAAGATGTCTCCAATATTTCCTTCTCCAATTATCTTCCCTTTGTTGTTGTCTCCATAGGTAACAAATCCACATCCTTAAGAGTCAAGTTTGTGAGCATTGATATGTCACCGGTCATTTGTCTAGAGCATCCGTTATCAAGATACCATAATGATGATCTTGCTCTTAAACATACCTGCAAAATTCAAATCAATTTTTCAAAGGAAAGTACCCAATTGAGGTTGGGTCCATAGGGGTTAGCCACTTTCTTCTTCTTTTGAACCCAAATACATTCTCCATTAGGCACATAGAATCTCCTAGCATAGCATTTATAAGATGTATGTCCTTTCATCATACTATAGTTGCATGTTACACATTTTAATGAATTCCTTGAGTAAGTATTTTGATTGATATTTTAATCATAGATATTCTTTTGATTTTTCTGTTTTGGTGGTACAAATATAGTTTTGCCAAAAGACTTTGAGCCTTGTTTTTAACCCAAACCAGAATTATCTCCAGCATATTTTTGCACACTTATCATTTCAGCTAAGTTGCATCTACCTTTGTAAAGCTTTCTTAAACGATCAATCAAATCACTATTCTTAGATAAGAGTAACTTGTATTTTTCTCCTTGACTTCTTTTGTAATCATTAAAATCCTTTTGCAACATATTGTATTTGTTAACATTAGATTTAGAAGAAGCTCATACACATCCATTCATTTTGTAACTTGAAACAAGTTTTTCATTTTCTTCTTGCAAGTCACAAATTTTAGTTTGCAATTCTGTAATTTTTGTAACATGCCATCTAAGATTTCCTTTTAGCTTATTATTGGATATTGTGAGCATTTTGGCCTCTTCATGCATTTCATGAAAAACATCAATGACTTGATCAAATTCAGAACTTACCTCAGTTCCAGCAATTGAGAGATCATAATTTTCATTAATTGTGAAAGTGAGACACACATTTGCCTCTTCATTTTTAGTTGATGATTCAGAAGTTATTGACTCATTATCTTCCCAAGCTATATAGGCTTTCTTAGGCTTTCCTTCTTTCTTTATCTTGTTTTCACCTTGTTTCTTTTTCAAAAAGATAGAGCATTCAGATGTAATGTGGCCAGGCTTACCACATTCAAAGCAAGTGAAGTTGTTGTCATTCCTTTTATTGTTGTTGTTGTTCTTTGTGAACTTTCGGTTCTTGTTTCTTCTCAAGAACTTGCTGAACTTTTTGACTATAAAATTCATGTTGTCCTCTTCATCTTCTTCACATGAATCTTCCACCTTTTCCACCTTTGAGGATTCTACTTTTAAGGCTATGCTTTTATGTCTCTTTTCTGCATCTTCTGCATTGGTTAGTTGTGACATTTCAAGTTCGTACTCAAGAAGCTTACCAAATAGTGCAGCCATGGACATTTTGGATAAATCTTTCGATTCTTTGATTGCTGTCACCTTTGGTTGCCATGGTCTTGTGAGACACTTCAAGATTTTGATATTCAACTCTTCAGCATCAAAAATCTTTCCAAGACCAATAAGATGATTTACTATGTGAGTGAATCTTTTTTGAAGCTGAGATTTGTTTTCTATGGGGTTCATCTTGAACATTTCATATTCATGTATTAAGGCATGCTTTCTTGATCTTCTTACTTCATCTATACCTTCATGAGTTATCTCCAACATCTCCCACACCTCCTTTGCACTTTTGCACCTAACAGTTCTAAAGAATTCATCAGAGGAAAATGCAGAAGTATCATATTCTTAGCTTTAAAATCATATTGAACAACTCTCTTTCAGCATCTGCCATTTCATCCCATTCTTTGGGAATCATATCATTACTAAAAGTTTTTGTAGGAATCACAGGACCTTTTTCTATTGCATTCCAAGCACCTGGGTCATTTGATTGAATAAAGATTTTCATTCTATTTTTCCAAAAATCGAAGTGCTCTCCTTCAAACATCAGAGGACGATTGAGGGAGGAACCTTCCTTGAATGTAATTTGTGTGGTATTCATTTTCTTTTTAAAGAAAGATAGTGATTTTGAATAACACTCAAGAACCTACTCTGATACCAATTGAAAACAATAGGAATATCAACAATAACCAAGAGGGGGGTGAATTGGTTTAAACTTGGTCTTTTAAAATTATTTATAAAATCAGAGTCAAAGGATCTTAATCACATTTAAACCAAGAATGCTTTTAATTAATCAAATTACTTAGCATAAGAAATCAATAGCTCAAAAACAGAACTTGTTGAGTAATGATAATAACACCAAGAACAAATGAACAAGATGACTTGTAGAGATAGAGATAAAGAAAATCAACACAAGCAATTTATACTTCACTTCTCAAGAGGAGCTACATCCAGTTTGTTCTAATCAACACTAGATTAGAGTTCTACTATTATAAAATTTAGTTCTTACAAGCTTTATATCAACACTAGATAAAGAATAGAAATCTTAAACCCTATTAGACTTCTAGTGATCAAGAACCAGAGAACACTACTCTCTTCTTCCCTAGAGAACATTACTCTAGAACAAGATTCAAAGAACTCCTTACAATAACATCAAATAACAAAAATTACAAAAACGAAATTACAATCAAAGATTATAGAGAGAAACAACCTAATGATCCAATGAATATGAATGCATGTGGTTTACCAATCAGAGTTGAATGAGAATGAAGCTAAGATTTCTCCACCTCCACCTAGCCTTCACGTGAACTTTGATGAAGCAAGGAGAAGCTTCATGAAATTGGACACATGTTGGGACACTTGTAAAGGCATGCCAACTAAGTGGACACTTGGAAAGGCAATCATTATGACCAAGACATGTGTTAGGACACTTGTATGGCACATAATTAGCTTCAAAAGATTTTTCTTGAAAAGTAAAAAGTCATCATTTAACTTAGTTACAATTCAATGGAACAATAAGTAATTAAGTTAGAATGAAACTAAATGAAGGTAATTTAGTTAGAATGGAACTAAATGAAGGTCATTTAGTTAGGAAGGACAAAAATTTCCTTGAATATTAAATTATTTCCTAAACACTATATAAAGGGGGAAGGGAACCTAAAATGCACATCACTTTCAAGTCATTCTCTCTACCAAATTCACGTGTAACTCTCCCTTCCATATCCCTCCCATCTTTTCATTTTCAAGCCTAAATCAAGTTAGAAAGTAAACCCCACCATAGTGAAGCATCACGTGAAAGCTAAGAGAAGCTAGGGAAAGTTTGACAAGCTTTTAAAAGAAGAAAAACAAGATATGTATAGGGGAGTTTATGCTAAATATAGTTTAAGTGTTACTTTGTTTAAGTATGTATGAGGAAGCTTTATGGTAAAGATAGTTTAAGTGTTGTTTTGTTTGAATAAGTGTTTGAATGTTCATGTGTTGTTGAGTGTTTTCATGAATCTCTATGAAATTTCATGTGTTGCTGAGTGTTTCTATAAATTTCCATGAAGTTCATATGTTGCTAAAAGTTTCTAAGAATTTCTCTAAGTTCCATGTGTTGCTGAGTGTTTCTATAAATCTCCATGAAGTTCATGTGTTGTTGAATGTTTCTATAAACCTTTGTATATGAATAATATACTGAGATTGTGTACATGAATATAAAGTTGAATTCTATATTTTATGTTGAGTTTTTGAGTAAAGTATGTGAGATATAAATTAAAGACTGAAGTTGAAAATAAATATGAGATGATGAAAAGAGTTATACCTTAAAGTGAATCAGTCTTATATGTCTCATATGCATATGCCCGACGGGGGTTAGTCCGTGTTATTACCTCGAAAAGAGGTGTATTAGATAGTTATAGGAACTGAATATGAGCATTCAGACAAGAGAGGTCTGAGCTGGGGGGTGCTTCGGCAGTGAGGAACTCACGCCACCTATGATGATCACATGTAGTGTGGGTGACCTTCCTGTGCACCACTGTGTCACCTTAACTGATCATGCAAGTTCTGGACCATTGGACAGGGGCTATCTTGACTATTGGTACCAATTATTGAAAGAGTTTAAGAGAATCATACATCATAATAAGAGTCTAAAGGAATCATGCATCTTTGATGATGTTGTTATGAATATTTACATATTGAATATATTTGCTTAAATTATGTTTATCATAAACTTACCCTGTACTTTGTGTCTGTGGTTGACACCTGCTATGACCTCGATGTTATTCGGGCGAGCAGATGAACAACAAAGAGAGAGTATTAGCTGTATACAAGAAAAGGATTTTGTTTGAAGATGTGTTATTTGAAGATGATATATTTGAAGATGTATTCTTTTGTGACAGAAGGTTTTAGTTATTTGTACTATGTAATAGAATTGATACCAATATGTATTTTATTGTACATCAGATTTATAAAAATCAATCAGTGAGGAAAAATCTTTTGTAATCTTATTATATGTTACTTCAGAATTATGAATATTACTCAGTAATGAAAAATTGTGGTTTAGTATTTTTAAGTAAATCGAAAAGAATTTTTCATTAAAAATCAATAATAACAAGATCGTAAGTTGAGGTGTTACACATGTAAATGATTATATGCATGCAAAAGCAAGGATCAACAAATTGGCTTCTTATACACTTCATTTTGAATTTCAATCTTCATGGCATGTGTGAAAAGCTCAAAACATCCTTCCAAGTCAAAAGCTTCATTCTTCTTGTTGCTCCCCCTATATCCTACACAGCGAAAACAATAGGGCCGTTGTTGCTTGCCACGAGACCATGGAACGGAGAAGAACCTCGTAATCAGAGCAGAATCTTCGAAACTGCTCTCGAAGTTTCGATAGAGAACATAGCTCCCAATCCTTATTTCTTGGTTTCCTTGAGGTAATCTTGGTTTCCTTTGTCTTCTTCTAACTAGTTTAAACTTCTCTTAGGGTCTCTTGTGTTTTGGGTACCGCTGTTGGGAGTTTTACCACTTCCTTTGAAAACCCTTTGAAAATGAGATGTTGTAAAAGTCTTCTTTTTATGAAATTGATGTCATTTCTGTGATCCTTGTTGAACCCCGATCACATTGGTATGATTGGAACTTCAAAATGATGTCTTTTGTTGTCAACTCCCAAAATACCGTTTAACCCCTTTTTGATTTGAGTGGGTATTTGACCCCAACTGTTAACATTAATCTTACCTTTGAAATCTATACTAAATTGTCTTCAATTTGGTATATAGAGCTCTATGTTCGGACAAACACACGTATTTGAAGGTCGCGAAACAACACCGCTAGGCTGTAATAGGGAGAACTCCTAGTTAGGTAAGGGGGTTTATTGTGTTGATAGTAATTTAGATACCATAGTTAGGGGCCAGGGAGTCTAACTATGAAGATAACTATTTGTCCCTCTTGTGTGCTGGTTTTCAAGAAAAACTAAGTTTTTAACTAATGAGATGCGATGTATTTATGATTGAGGTGTGTTTATACCCATGTGTTCTTGTTTTCAAGGCAAATGACGTTTTTAGCTAATGGGATGCAGTGTATTTATTTCTAATGTTATTAATGATAGTGAAATTGAGATGTCATGGAAATGATTGATGATATTTATGTGGTTTGTGATGATTAAAATGAGATACCGTTTATGGATTGGTGATGTTTAAAAATGAAACAATGTTGATATGGATGTTTATGATGATAATGTTGAATTGAGATAATGAAGATGTGAAAAATGAGATGAATTTAATATGTATTATGACGATATTAGATGATGTAATGTGGATGTTGATAATGACATTGATGAGAAATAATGTTTATGTGAATAATGTCAATGTGTGATGTGTATATATATATATATATATATATATATTGATACCCATGGGGTGCATGATGGGTTACCCTTACGAGGAAGGATTTATTCCTAGCCAGGTCATACATTGATGGTGCCCATGGTTGTAGGCTCTGTATGTACACGTGGGGTGCAGTGAATGGTTGGTTACCCTTGAGAGGATGGATTTGTTCCTAGCCACGGTCAGTGCATTGGTGAGCCCACATTGGTGTGTTATGTATGTACATGGGGGTGCATGACGGGTTACCCTTGCGAGGAAGGATTTGTTCCTAGTCGGGTCATGCATTGATGATGCCCATGCTTCATACTTGATTTGCATGGATGGAAATAGAATGAAGGCATTTGCGTACATGTGGGTTTATGTGAGTTGAAAATGAAGGTACTAAGGGGTACTCAGGTTTAGAATTCCCTAGCGACACTGGCTGATCACCGGGGGGGAATGGCCAATGCACGACAGGGTGGCCCTGATAGGTGGTGAATCATTTTTCCTATGAGGGGCTATTTCCGGGATATGGTACCACATTACATGCTGATAGATGAGTCAGGTGCATGCATCATTATGAGTATGATTGTTTGAGTTGTGAAATGAACTGGATGATTGGTTATCGGGTGTGTATTAGATTGATGGATTTTTGGTAATGATCGTGGTTGTTAATGTTGTTTCCTTTCCAATTGTTGTTATCTAATGCTTGTTGATTTTATATAATAAACTCACCCTTGCTTTTGTTGTACCGTATGGTTTGTACCTGTGATGATCGCGAACCTTTGTTTGTGTGAGCAGATGAGCAGCATTATGTGACTTTGGAGAAATCTTTTTTTTTTGTTGGAGCCACAAAGCCAACATGATGAGGTTAGAATTCTTTTTGGAAAGAGTTGTGTTTTGTTAATCAACTCTTTCATAGTTAGTTCTTTGATTTCTTTTTGTGGACATGTATATTTTGAGGTGTAAAATACATGTAGAATAAATTAAGTTCTACACTTGTGAATGAGGAGTACTGATTTCGTATATGTATACATATGTATTCAATTATGTAATTATATCGTGCGTATGGTAATTGTATTATCGTGAAAAATTTATCACCATTTTCATAATCAAATTAATGGAGTTTTTATTAAACTTTGAAATTTCATGAGTAGAAATTAGTGATATTGTAGTGACGAGGCGGGTCGTTACATCTAAGGGTACTAATGTTGTTGGACCCAAAATGACTTGTGTACTAAAATCTCACATTGTTCCTATTGCAAATATCCTTGGTAGGAAAAGACCACAGTGGTTGCTCCTGACACATGATGAAGGAAAGGTCTATGTTCCTCAACTTAAAGCCAATTGAAGGAGGAACAGTTTCCTTTGGAGGCATGGGTAAAGGGAAGATCACTTGTATAAATAAAATTGGTATTTCTTCTCTAGACTCCATAGAGAAAGTCTTATATGTTGAAGGACTAAAGTATAATCTGTTACGCATTAGTCAATTTTGTGATAATGGTTATATTGTGTCTTTCGACAAAGACAATGTATAGTTAAGACAAAAGATAACATAATATTCTTGATTGCCAAACGACATAAAAATCTGTATTAAATGGATTTGATAGGTCTTAGCAAATAGAATGTAGCATGTCTACTAACCAGAGAAGATGAAAGATGTCTACTATCTTTATGTGGAAAAGTGGGTCATGAAAATCATAAATGCTAGGACCTCCCTGAAAAGGCCCAACCTATCAAGGGGTTCGTCCTATACTTACCAGCACGCATATGCTAACAAAGAAAAAAGACCCAAAAAGATTTGGGTACCTAAGAGAAAAATAATTCTTGTTGCAGACCTCCTTGATAGTAGGAAAGACACACCAGTCATGGTACCTAAACATTGGCTACTCACGACACATGACAAACAAAAGGTCTATGTTTCAATCCCTAAGCCCTATCTCTGATGGAGTGGTCACTTTCGGAGGGAATTAAAAAGGTATGATAATTGGTGTAGGTAAAGTATGTATTCCTCCTGACTCTCCTATAGATAATGTTTTACTTGTTAAAGAGTTGAAGCATAATCTGCTGAGCATAAGTCAATTATGTGAAAGTGGATAAATTGTCACCTTTAACAAGGATATGTGTATCATGTAGAACAAGGATAGCACTTCACAATTCTTTGCTAAGAGACAAGGAAATCTCTATAAGATAAAACTTGGTGATCTATCTAGTCAAAAGGTGTCATGCCTATTCTCAAAGCTTCAAAAGCATAGGCCTCGTAAAAGGACTTCCAAAGTTGTCATATCAAGATGATTCTCTTTGTGAAGCTTGCCAGAAAGAGAAACAAGTAAAAAGTTCTTTTAAAGATAAAACATTGTTTCCGTTTCTAGGCCTTTAAAGCTCCTACACCTTGACCTGTTTGGACCAACCAACACTACATCCCTCTTTTCTCGCAGATATGGTCTAGTCATAGTTGACGATTACACTAGATGGAGATGGGTCAGGTTCCTAACCCACAAGGATGAGTCTTTTGATACCTTTATAAATCTTGCAAAAGATTCAAAATGGAAAAGGCATTTGTATCTCTTCAATCAAAAGTGATCATGAGGGAGAGTTTGAAAATGATATTTTTGTTAGATACAAGGGGAGCTTGAAAGGATCATGATGCTGAGGCTCTTAGGCATGGATATGTTTTTAGCATTTACATGCCATTCAATTGAAGGCATATGTAATCATTAGATGTCTAAGTAAGCCATCCTATGATCCATTGCATTTCATAAACATCGTTCATAGTCTTGCATTCATGGTTTTCATAAAAGCATAAGTTTTGTAAAAAAAAAAAACTTTTCTTTTCATGAAATATACGTTGATGATAACTTATTGGTTCAAATATATGTTGATGATATTGTTTTTGGTTCAACTAATATTCCTTGTGCAAAGAATTCTTAATCTTTATGAAGGATGAATTTGAAATGTCTATGATGGGAGAATTAACATTCTTTCTTGGACTTCAAGTAAAGCAAATGAAGAATGCGACATTTCTCAGCCAAAGAAAGTACTACAATGAATTGATCAAGAAATTTGACAAGGAGAAAATCAAAGATACTGCAACTCCTATGGCAACCTCAACTTTCCTTGATTCAGATGAAAAAGGCAAGAAGGTTAATCAGTCAAAGTATAGAGGAATGATTGGATTACTATTGTACTTGACTGGAAGTACACCAGATATAATGCTGAGTGTGTGCTTATGTGAAATATATCAAGCTAATCCTGAAGAATCACACGTCACATCAGTCAAGAGAATCATCAAATACCTTAAATCAACACCAAGAGTTGGTCTTTGGTATCCAATAGGTGTATTACTGAATTTAATTGAATACTTAGATTCCGATTTTCCAGGATGCAAATTAGAAAGGAAAAGCACAAGTGGAACATGCCATTTATTTGGAAGTTCACTTATCTCATGGCATTGCAAGAACCAATCTTGTGTTGCTCTATTAACAGTTGAAGCTGATTACATTGCTGTTGGAAGTTGATGTGCTCAAAGCTTGTGGTTGAAGCAACAATTACAAGATTTTGGTGTAGAATTGAAAGAGATTCCTTTGCTATGTGACAACACAAGTTCTATTAACTTATCAAAGAATCCAATAATGCACTCAAGGACAAAGAATATAGAGATCATACATCACTTCCTTAGATATCACATTCAAAAGGGTAATTGTTCAATTGAGTTTGATGACACAAATAATCAATTGACTGATATTTTTACTAAACCCCTCGCTAGTGATAGATTCTATGATCTTAAGGGTTTACGACCTAGGGTATGGGTAAGGGTTTGCAGCATTGGATTCCATGGCGTGAATAGATGAGGTTGTAAAGTATTGGATTCCATGACGTGAGTAGATAAAGGTTTAAAATACATTGGATTTCTTGACGAGAGTAGACAAGGGTCTAAAATAAAATGAGAGAAAAATAAGAGCACAACAAACATCAGACAAAAGAGGTCCTGTGTCCTCTTAAGTGTGGGGTCTGGGGTTATGGTTAACGTGTTACCAACTAGGGTTAAGGTTTGGAGCATTGGATTCCCTGGTGTGAATAAATGAGACTATAAAGCATTGTATTCCCTAACGTAAGTAGATAAAGGTATAAAATAAATTGGATTTCCTGACATGAGTAGAGAAAGGTCTGAAATACATTAGATTCCCTAACGTGAGTAGATAGGGTCTGAAATAAATTGGATTCACTGACATGAGCAAATAAGGGTCGAAAATAAATTAGATTCTCTAGTGTAAGTAGATAAGGTTCTAAAATAAGTTGGATTCCCTAGCGTGAGTAGGTAAGCATCTGAAATACACTGGATTCCCTGATGTTAGTAGCCAAGGGTATGAAATAAATTGGATTCACCGACGTGAGTAGATAAAGGTCTAAAATAAATTAGATTCGTTGCATGAGTAGATAAGGGTCTAAAATAAGTTGAACTCCCTGGCATGAGTAGATAAGGGTTTGTAATTAATTGGATTCCTTGACGTCAGTAGATAATGGTTTGAAATGCATTGGATTCCCTGACGTTAGTAGATAAGGGTTTGAAATTAATTGGATTCCTTAGCGTGAGTAGATAAGGGTCTGAAATAAAATGAAAGAAAAAGAATAGCACAACAAAAATCATACAAAAGAGGTTCTGTGTCCTTTTAAGTGTAGGGTTTGGGGTAGGGTTAATGTGTTACCGACTAAGGTTAGGGTTGTTGATTCAAGAGGAGCTATGCATAAATGGACAAGGATCAAGCTTTGGTGTTTTGTGCTTTCAACATATCTCATTGAAAAAATGTCAAAGAAGCTATGAAGAACAATTTCATTCATGTAAAAAGGGAAGTTGTGTATTCTGATAATCCAAGAGCATATCATGCATAATCATTCATCTAGGATTGTTAGATTGAAGGTCTAAGTAAAAGCAATTAACAAGTAAGGCATTTAAAAAGCAAAGTTTTTGGAAAAATGATGTTTTCCTGCATTAATCGATTACAGCATTGATGGCATCGATTATTTTGTTCTTCGTGCCTTTTGGAAAACAAATCAAGAACATTGTAATCGATTACATATAGAATTAATCGATTACATAGGCTAAAATGAAAATCTTACTGACTGTCTTAATCGATTACATGAGTTCGTAATCGATTACATCTATGCCTATGGATTACATCTTCTGCTGATTTAATCGATTACATATCATTTTAATCGATTACTTAGTACATATGAGAATATAGGATTGTCTGTCTTAATCGATTACCAAATTTCGTAATCGATTACTCAGTGCATTTGTAGAAACATGACTGTCTGTCTTAATGGATTACTTCACGGAATAATCGGTTACATTGTTCATAGCTCAAACCCAAAACATATCAGGAGCACTTTAATCGATTATATTCTTGATTTAATCGATTATAGGAGCGTGTTTAATTGATTATTTTCAGTTAGAAAGTTGTTATAAATAAAACCTCTTGCTCTGTGTTTAAAAAATTTTGAGAATTTCGAAATCTGAGCAATCACAAACACTACTAAGCTTTCTTTAGTGTATTTCTGGGTTTCTAAAAGCATTTTGGCTTCACAAATTCGTATGGATTTTTGATCTTAAAGAAATGAAGCATCATTAAGGCTCAAAGCAAAAGGAAAAGGATGCATTGAGTCTGTAATCTTTCTTTCAACCTGTTGAATCATTCACATGCATATGTTTTCTGGATTATCAGGTGAAATGTTTCCTTATTCATAGAAGGTGTAAATCTTTCAATTGATTTTTGTAAAGATTAGCTTATTGTAAATTGGGTTCTTACATGAAGATTAGAGATAGTGTTTCTCTAAGGGTTGCTGAATAGTGTTCTCAGTTTTTGGGTTGGTCTCTAAGGGTCTAATAGTGTTTTAGACTTCTGAACTTTATCTAGAGTTGATAAAGAGAGGCTTGTAACATCTTGTAAGAATATTATTTGCAATAGTAGAACTCTACTCTAGCGTTGAGTGAAAGAACTGGATGTAGCTTCATAGTGTTTGAAGTGAACCAGTATAAAATTTGTGGCTGATCTTTATTTTTTTCTCTTCATCTCTAAATTGCTTTGGTTGTGAATCAAGTTACATTGCACAGAAAGTTTGAAATTGCTTATTGATTTATTGACAGAGGAATTTGATTGAATACAAGATTCTTGGTTTCAAAAAATATTTTTAAAAGTGATAAAGATCCTGTGGAAACTCTGATTTGAAAATTTTTAATTTACCAAGGTTCAACCAATTCACCCCCCTCCTTGTTGTTTTGAAGTGTTCCTATCATTTTCAATTGGCATCAAGAGCTGGTTCTTGAATGTTACTGAAGATCACTTTTTCTTCTCAAAAAAAATATGAATACTTCACAAATAACCTTTAAGGAGGGTGCCTGATAAGTGTCCTAATTCAATTAAATTCAGGTTTCAAATATAGGCACTTATCTTTTGATTTCAAAAACTTTGCTTATAAACTTGCCCTAAACCTAGTTAAATTATATTTATTACTTGTATGAATGTAGTTTTTGTATTTTGGAAGATTAATCCAATCATGTTTTGTATTTTGATAGATTCCATGGATTTTCGAGGCTTCCGAATAATCATAGCAAACCTGGGAGGTGCAGAAAGCAAATCAGGCCCAAAAATGACTCATAACAGCAAAACTGGGGGTGCAAAAAGCAAATCAGACAAAAAGAGGCTTCTGGAGGTACTTTAACTCGCCCAGGCGAGTGAATATAATGTATTTTGGTCGCCTGGGCAAGCAGAAACTGCAAATGGGCCTTCAATTGGCCAAGTGGACGTGCAACTTGGGCTGCAAGTTGGCCTTAACTCGTCAAGCGACCAAACAAAGGCAAAAATGGTCGCCTGGGCGAGTGAACTCGAGCAGATCACCTCCTATAAATACCCAAGCACCCCCAAGGCAAAATCCATCCCTTCTATTCCATTTTTCTTCATTCCTTTGCTTTTCTAAGCTTTTTCTTTAGTTTAGGTTCTTAAATATCAGTATTAGGTAGGTTAGGAAAGTTAGAGAAGTAAGATTTAGTGTGGAGACTCTGCCGGAAAGAAGCGGTGATGGGGCCCTTCATCAATTCTTCTCTTAAGGAGGTTCTCTCCATGCTTGGTTAGTTTCTCTTAAAGGATTGAATGTAATCTTCTACTTTTAAGTATCTCTTTTAATATTTATTTATGCATAAGTCTTTTCTATTTATTATTGGTAATTTTATTCTGCGCTTAATGCTTGATCTTACTTGATCACTAGTATCACGAACTTAAACCCGAAATGAGACTGGAAAGTAATCTTAGGGTTTGAACTGAATGAAATTACTCGTTACGTTACGTTGCTAGGAATAGGGCATAATGTTTCGATTGCATAAAAGCACGCGATTATAGTTCTTAACGCTGGGGTAATTTACTTAAATATGCGAGGGATCGATATTCGGTAAACTATCCTTAGAACTTGGATGCGAGGAATCGATTCAA
>PYAF01001268.1:223194-238596 GCA_007407185.1 Glycine tomentella
CTTGAAGTTCATCAATGAAAACCTCAATTAATCTCCAAGTATCTGAGCTTAATCAAATTGTAGATTTGGCATGTTTAAAGCCAAAAAGGGGGAGATTGTTGATTCAAGAGGAGCTATGCATAAATGGACAAGGATCAAGCTTTGGTGTTTTGTGCTTTCAACATGCCTCATTGAAAAAATGTCAAAGAAGCTATGAAGAACAATTTCATTCATGTAAAAAGGGAAGTTGTGTAATCTGGTAATCCAAGAGCATATCATGCATAATCATTCATCTAGGATTGTTAGATTGAAGGTCTAAGTAAAAGCAATTAACAAGTAAGGCATTTAAAAAGCAAATTTTTGGAAAAATGATGTTTTCCTGCATTAATCGATTACAATATTGATGGCATCGATTATTTTGTTCTTCGTGCCTTTTGGAAAACAAATTAAGAACATTGTAATCGATTACATAGGCTAAAATGAAAATCTTACTGACTGTCTTAGTCGATTACATGAGTTCGTAATCAATTATATCTATGCCTATGGATTACATTTTCTGCTGATTTAATTGATTACATATCGTTTTAATCGATTACTTAGTACATATGAGAATATAGGATTGTCTGTCTTAATCGATTACCAAATTTCGTAATCGATTACTCAGTGCATTTGTAGAAACATAACTATCTGTCTTAATCGATTACTTCACGGAATAATCGATTACATTGTTCATAGCTCAAACACAGACATATCAGGAGCACTTTAATCGATTACATTCTTGATTTAATCGATTATAGGAGCGTGTTTAATCGATTATTTTCAGTTAGAAAGCTGTTATAAATAGAACCTCTTGCTCTGTGTTTAAAATTTTTTGAGAATTTCGACATCTGAGCAATCACAAACGCTACTAAGCTTTCTTTAGTGTATTTCTGGGTTTCTAAAAGCATTTTGGTTTCACAAATTCGTATGGGTTTTTGATCTTAAAGAAGTGAAGCATCATTAAGGTTCAAAGCATAAGGAAAGGGATGCATTGAGTCTGTAATCTTTCTTTCAACCTGTTGAATCATTCACATGCATATGTTTTTTGGATTATCAGGTGAAATCTTTCCTTATTCTTTGAAGGTGTAAATCTTTTAATTGATTTCTGTAAAGATTAGCTTATTTTAAATTGCATTCTTACATGAAGATTAGAGATAGTGTTTCTCTAAGGGTTGCTGAGTAGTGTTCTAAGTTTTTGGGTTGGTCTCTAAGGGTCTAATAGTGTTTTAGACTTCTGAATTTTATTTAGGATTGATAAAGAGAGGCTTGTAACATCTTGTAAGAATATTATTTGCAATATTGGAACTCTACTCTAGTGTTGAGTGGAAGAACTGGATGTAGCTTCATAGTGTTTGAAGTGAAGCAGTATAAAATTTGTTGCTGATCTTTATTCCTTTCTCTTCATCTCTGAATTGCTTTGGTATTGAATCAAGTTACATTGCATAGAAAGTTTTAAATTGCTTATTGATTTCTTGACAGAGGAATTTGATTGAATACAAGATTCTTGGTTTCAAAAATATTTTTAAAAGTGATAAAGATCCTGTGGAAACTCTGATTTGAAAATTTTTAATTTACCAAGGTTCAACCAATTCACCCCCCCTCTTGGTTGTTTTGAAGTGTTCCTATCATTTTTAAGGGTTAGGGTTTAGAGCATTGGATTCCTTGGCATGAACAAATGAGGTTGTAAAGCATTGGATTCCCTAAGGTGAGTAGATAATGGTATGACATAAATTGGATTTCCTGACATGAGTAGATAAGGGTCTGAAATACATTGGATTCCCTAGTGTGAGTAGATAACGGGCTAAAATAAATTGGATTCCCTGACGTGAGTAGATATTGGTATGAAATACATTAGATTTCCTAACGTGAGTTGTAACGACCTAAAATATTCCTATATGTTATATTTTTATTTGGATTTTATTTTAAGATATGCATATTAGGAATTGTAAAACGTATAACTTTTATAAGCTATTAAACTTATATATATATATATATATATAGATAAGTAGCCACTACCTATTTTTACATAGCTTAGTTCTTTTGGTTAAATTACTTTAGTTACATTCATATAACTTAACTGCTAGGAAACATCTCAGATACTCTAGTTAGGATTATTATTTATCTACAAAAAAAAAAAAAAAAAACCTACAGCCTATGTCTCCATTTCAAAGGTTTTCTCCTATGCTCTCTTCTTCGCTGACCAAATTAATTGGCTTCATAAGTGGATCTGGATAAGCAGGAGTAACCTCTAGAAATGGATCATTTGGATTAAACAGTCCATGAAGTACAGAAACGGGAAAATGAGTGCCAAAGTAAATATAGGCACGTATAACGGGGTGCATGGTTACTACATAACAGTTTCTTTCCTCGCCGATGTACCATCCCAACTCTAACACATCAAGGAAGATGATGATTGAGGCCATCTAAAATAGAACATAAAACAAAATCTAGTGAGAAATAAAATTTCTCCGTAGGCAGAATCTAAACCACCGAATACGTTAGTACGTTAGTAAATAATTAATATATTCAAATGAAGCAATAAAATAATTATGCAAACTATATGGATGCATGAGATGAATTTTCCCAGGGTGCACATGGCCTCTACATATCGTACTGTATGTAGCTACACCTCGTACTGGATGTAGGCGCTGCGATTGTCTTACGCAAACATGCGTGATTTTTGCCATATATTTGCACCTGATCACTACATATCGTATTATATGTAGTATCAAATTTTGTTTCACAAATCTCGTACTGGACTTGGAAACATAAATCAACATATCATCAATCAAAATCCATTCATAATAAAATCCATAAGCAAAATACATACCACCTTATGGAAAAAATGTTGTTGTCATAACATCATACGTACCACAAGTATGGTTAAACCACCATACCTTATTCAAATAAGATCATTACCACTTAGGCATGACCTTTGAATATCCTCAAGCTATAAAAAAATCATGTTAGTAACCTAACTAATAAACCACAATATATCTCTAAAATAATTTCCAACACCTTTAAACTTTCACAAGAAAATTATAACCTAGCATGCATTTTAATCTCCTTTCACCTACCACCTTGCTACTTCATCCTCAAATTTAATCACTCAAACATTTGAACCATTTAACTACATATCATCCAACCTTTACTTCAAAAAAATTAATTCAAAACAGTCCCATAATAAAAATATTAACAAACAGCCCAAAGGTCATCAAATCACTCACAAAAATCATCAAATGTGTATCCAAATATCACTAATATTTTAACCTAGAAATCATCACCTATCCTATGGTTAAAATCAACATTTCCACATCATGAAATAAGCCTCCAATGACATGAAATTACAGCCTAAATAATAGCCAAAAATCTCTACATTTAAGCATGTAAATTAATCCAAATAAATTCTTAACTAAAGATTGAAGCCTAGCCTACCTCAAGTGAGTTTGAGTTTGAAATGGAAATAGATTAAGGGCTGTCTCCCTTGGCTGTCTTCCTTGGAATATTCTCTAAGAAATGATGTCTTGAAAAATAAAATGGCTGAGTGGTAAAAGATGTCACGGTTGGAAGCAAAAAGAGGTAAAAAGAAAAAGCTTTTCAAGAAATCAACAAGTGACCATGGGGTGTATGCTATACATGCAATGTTTTCTACTCCCTAGCTATTTATACTTCTTTAATTAGTTGAGTTTTAATTGATTTAGTTGAGTTATAACTGAATTAGGATTTAGTTTAGTTAGAAGTTAACTATGTAATCATTATTTTGGAGGATATTTATGACTAACCTTATCTTGACTTTGTTTTGTCTTGGTCAATGATTCTTTAATCCATTGTTTTGGGGCAGCTGGCTTGTTGTATGTGGGATAGGGCTGGGTTGCTGAGTTATTTACTTGGCTCTCCTACTTCCACATACACACAAGGCCATATTATATCATTTTTCATTCAGCCTTAAAAAATTTTACAGCAACTACACCTTCATGTTTATTTCTTTTGGCTTAGTGTTTAAGTGCAAGATTCCCTTATTTATTGTTCCATGTGCATGTGGAAAGGGACCTTTTAGGAGTCCACTTTTGATTGGTCTAGTTGTTGGTTGAAGCTTCTAGCTTTTGTGTCAAAGTTTTAGGAGCTACAAATTGTCAAGTACTAGATTTTTCTACAAAAATGTTTCACAGCACATGGTTCATTCATGGTTTATTCTGTAATAATATACTTGGCCATAAATTCTCATCTTTTAGTATGTTAAACTATACTTCCTAAGATTTCTAACAAGGCATCACATGCCTTATTTGGAGTTATAAAACTATGGCTATAACATTTTTAATCTAGACTTAAAAACTGCCAGCAAGCTGAGAAATTCCATACTGACACCCCTTAAGGTTTCAATTACTGCAAGCAGTACACAAACTATATTTATCTGAAATTTTTATATGTTGTAGTAGACATCTAGATCTTTAATTCCATATATTATACACTAAATTTGGATAAGAATTGAGAGAGAAATAAATTTCTCAATTCGGGTGGTAGAAAATGTTTTTGAATGTGGACAGCTTTCAATGGTTTGTTTTAAAATAAATTTGTATCCTATTATTTTCGTATTCAAGTATTATCAGACTTCCATAATTAAATCAAATTATGAATTAATTTTGAGGATGTTACATGAGTAGATACGGTTCTGAAATAAATTGGACCTGAGTGAGAGAAAAAGAAGAGCACAAGAAAAATCATACAAAGGAGGCTTTGTCTCCTCTTAAGTGTAGGGTCCGGGGTTAGGCTTAAGGTGGTAGGACCTAGGTTTAAGGTTAGGGTTTGGAGCATTGAATTTCCTGGCGTGAATATTTGAATCCATGAGAACAACTTTTGACACTTAGATTGTTATTTGTATCGCTTGTTTTGGTTAAAATAATGTTTAATTCCCATAGTTTTCATGTCAATAAACCTATTATGACAACTTTTGGGTATTGATTCGGCCATGAAAGGCATGAACCAAGTGGCAAAACAAGAAAAAATGACTAAAAGTTGAAGATTTCAATCCATGAGGGCAACATTTGTCACTTAGATTCTTATTTGTATCAAGTGTTTTTGTTAAAATAATGTTTCATTCATATATTCTTCATGTCAATAAAGCCATTAAAACAACTCTTAGGTCTCGATTCAGTCTTCAAACGCATGAACCAACTGGCAAAACATAGGAAAAAAATTACTAAAACTTGAATATTTCAATCCATGAGGGAAACTTTTGTCACTTAGATTCTTATTTGTGTTAGATTTTTTGGTTAAAATAATGTTTCACTACCATAGTTTTCATGTTAATAAATCCATTTCCGACAAATTTCAGGTCTCGATTCACCCTCAAACACATGAACCAAGTGGCCAAAAACAACAACAAATTACTAACAGTTGAATATTCCAATCCATGAGGGCAACTATAGGGACTTTGATCTTTATTTGTATCAAGTGTTTTGGTTGAAATAATGATCTATTCCTATTGTTTTCATGTTAATAAAACCATTAATTAAACTTTTCTGTCTCCAGCCCTCAAACGCATGAAACAAGTGGTCAAAAGAAAAAATTACTAGCAGTTGAATATTTGAATCCATGAGGCAACTTTGGGCACTTAGATTTTATTTGTATCAACTATTTTTGTTAAAATAATGCTTCATTCCCTTAGTTTTGATGTCAAAAAGTCATTAAAAAAACTTTCGGGCATCAATTCGGCTCTTAAAACTTTTGACAGTAAAATAAAGATGACGACAACTCAAAAATACAACAATGAGAAACACACATATGAGTCCTACAATTATTGAATAATAAAATTTACTCAAATAAATTGGGGGATTTTTCTTCAAAACTCAATTCAAGGTTCATTGCTTGAGCAATGTATTCATCCAAACCCTCAAAATTGAGAGCGTACCTGCTTTTGTGTATTGTAATGGTGACATGATTCCAATAGATGAAGGGATAGTGTTTGAATGCCCCACTGATCCAAAAGTCATCACAATGAGGACATGTAGTTTGCTACCTTAAGGAAAACAATTTTTAACACCAATGGAGGCTTCAAAATTTTAATAAATGTTTTTTTACCATCAACTAAACTACGTAAGTGATGGTTGTGTTGCATACAACTTTGTGGAGCTCAAACATGACGATGATGTCGAAAAAAGGTTTTTCATCTATTCAAAATATAGTAACAAAGGTTCGATTGAGTTGAATGCAACTTTTGGGCGTTCTCCAGAGGAAATCCTTGCCTAACTGTGCAAACCAAGAACGGTTGATGAGATAATTATTTTGATGCGTGATGAATCTATGTAGTCATTACCCAAAGTACTTGTTGTCACTTTTTTTTATAATAAATTTGCTATTCATAATTGGAATTTTTTTGTTACTTTCTTTTTAAACATTATCTACTTTAATCATGTTAGTCCCAGAGGATTATGATGCTTACCTAAGTTTCATCATTGGAATTTTGTTGTTGCAATTCATCATTCGTCTTCTTCAAACTAGATAAAAAAAATCGTTTAACGATTAATTATTTTTTTTAAAAAAATACTACTTAAGTAATAATAGTTTTACATGAATTAATGGATACTATTAAACTTGAAAATGTTATATTTATTTAATTTGTTTAGGTAAATTAATTAGATCACTTACAATAAGTGTTGTTTTTAAAAGCCAAAACCTTATTTTCCACTCTTGAAGGTTGCGAATTTGAATCTAAACTCCCTCATTCTTGCTTCTAAATTTTGTGGAGCCTACAAGAGGTAAGGGGGGTTCTCTCTAACTCTTGAACCATATGCTTGTTGAACTTCCTTGAACATGTTGTTGTTTTGAAATTTTCTACCTTGTTGTCATGTCCTGAATCTGTGTGTTGAGCTGTTTGTTGGATATAGGGGGAGCAACAAGAAGAATGAAGCCTTTGACTTAGAAGTGTTTTGAGCTTTTCACATGCCTTGAAGATTGAAATCCAAATCCAAGTGTATGAGAAGCAAATCTATTGATCCTTGTATTTGCATACATATAATCATTTATATGCTTAAGTATTTTTTATCAAAGAATCAAAGCTATTTCGAAAAAGATCTAAATGGGCAAAGCTTTTGGAAAAATGTTATTTCACTGTGTTAATCGATTACCCATAAAGATTAATTAATTATTTTGTTCATGTTTAAAACTGGAAAAACTTTGATAAACAATTTAATCGATTACATCACAGATTAATCGATTATATGGCTTGTGTTTACAACTGGAAAAGTTGTAATGTTACATATTAATCGATTACACATTTCTTGTAATCGATTACATAGTGTAATTCAAATATAATACATTTCTGTTTTAATCGATTACCATTCATTGTAATCGATTACACAAGCCATCTTGAAAATCATGTTATCACTAATTTAATCGATTACTATCATTTGTAATCGATTACATAGGCTATTTGAAAAATTGTTCCTTGCTGCCTTAATCGATTACCATTACTTGTAATCGATTACTCAGGCTATTTTCTAAATAGAGGGAAGGCTTGGCTTATTTATAAAGTTGATGTAAAGCTTGTAAGAACAGAAATTTATAATAGTGGAACTCTAATCTAGTGTTGATTAGAAGAAACTGGATGTAGCTTCTGTTGTGAAGTGAACAGTATAAATTGCTTATATTGATTCTCTTTTTTTCTATCTCTTCAAGTTATCTTGTTCATTTGTTCTTGGTAGTTTTATCATTACCCAACAAGTGCTATTTTGAGCTATAAGTTTCTTGAACTAAGTAAGTTGATTGAATAAGAGCATTCTTGGTTTTAAAAGTGATAAAGATCCTTTAACTCTGATTTGATAAATAATTTTAAAAGACCATGTTTAAACCAATTCACCCCCTCTTGGTTATTGTGGGTATTCTTATTGTTTTCAATTGGTATCAAGAGAAGGTTCTTGAGTGTTATTCAAGATCACTATCTTTCTTTAAAAAGAAAATGAATACCAGACAAATCACCTTCAAGGAGGGTGCCTCCCTCAATCATCCTCCGATGTTTGAAGGAGAGCATTTTAGCTTTTGGAAAAATAGAATGAAAATCTTTATTCAATCAAATGACCCAGGAGCTTGGAATGCAATAGAAAAGGTCCTATTGTTCCTATAAAAACTGTTGGTAATGATATGATTCCCAAAGAATGGGATGAAATGACAGATGTTGAAAAAAGAGTGGTTCAATATGATTTTAAAGCTAAGAATATGATTACATCTGCACTTTCCTTTGATGAATTCTTTAGAACAGTTAGGTGCACAAGTACAAAGGAGATGTGGGAAATGTTGGAAATCACTCATGAAGGTACAGATCGAGTGAGAAGATCAAGGAAGCAATCCTTAATACATGAGTATAAAATATTCAAGATGAATCCCACAGAAAACATATCTCAGCTTCAAACAAGATTCACTCACATAGTAAATCATCTTCTTGGTCTTGGAAAGATTTTTGATGATGAAGAATTGAATATCAAAATCTTGAAGTGTCTCACAAGACCATGGCAATCAAAAAATCAAAAATTCTATCCAAAATATCCATGGTTGCACTATTTGGTAAGCTTCTTGAGTATGAACTTGAAATGTCACAACTAAGCAATGCTGAAGATGCAGAAAAGAAACATAAAAGCATAGCCTTGAAAGCTGCATCCTCAAAGGTTGAAAAAGTAGAAGACTCAAGTGAAGAAGATGAAGATGACAACATGAACTTGATTGTCAAAAAGTTCAGCAAGTTGTTGAGGAGAAACAAGAACAGAAACTTCACAAAGAAGAACAACAACAACAACAAAAGGAGTGACAACAACCTCACTTGCTTTGAATGTGGTAAGCCTGGCTACATTAAATTTGAATGCTCTATCTTTCTAAAGAAGCAAAAAGGTGAAAGCAAGATAAAGAAAGAAGGAAGGCCTAAGAGAGCCTACATAGTTGGGGAAGATAATGAGTCAACAACTTCTGAATCATCAACTGAAGATGAAGAAGCAAATGTTTGTCTCACTTCCACAATTAATGAAGATGATGATCTCTCATGTGCTGGAACTGAGGTAAGTTCTGAATATGATCAAGTTATTGATGCCTTTCATGAAATGCATGAAGAAGCCAAGAAGCTTACAATATCCAATAATAAGCTAAAAGGAAATCTTAGATGGCATGTTGCAAAAATTACAGAATTGCAAGCTAAAATTTGTGACTTGAAAGAAGAAAATGAAAAACTTGTTTCAAGTTACAAAATGAATGGATGTGTATGTGCTTCTTCCTCTACTAATGTTGACAAATAAAATTTGTTGCAAAAGGACTTTGATGATTACAAAAGAAGTCAAGGAGAAAAATACATGTTACTCTTATCCAAGAACAGTGATTTAATTGATCTTTTGAGAAAGTTTTACAAAGGCAAATGCAACATAGCTGAAATGTTGAGTGTGCAAAAATATTCTAGAGATACTTCTGGTTTGGGTTACAAACAAGGCTCAAAGTCTTTTGGCAAAACTGTATTTGTACCACCAAAACAGAAGAATCAAAAGAAGTTCAATAATTCAAAGATCAATCAAAATGCTTACTTGAGAAATTCATGAAAATCTGTAACATGCAACTATTGTATGATGAAAGGACATACATCCTAAAAATGCTATGCTAGGAGATTCTATGTGCCTAATGGGCATTGTATTTGGCTGAAAAAAAAAAAAAGAAATAGCTAAACTCTATGGACGCAATCTCAATCAGGTACCTTCCTATACAAATTGATTTGAATTTTGCAGGTATGTCTAAGAGCAAGATCTTCATTATGGTATCTTGACAGTGGATGCTCTAGACATATGACTAGTGACATGTGAATGCTCACAAATTTGACTCTTAAAGATGAAGGATTTGTCACCTATGGAGATAACAACAAAGGGAAGATCATTGGAGAAGGCAATATAGGAGACAACTTTAAAACCAAAATCAGAAATGTTCTTTATATGGAAGATTTGAAGAACAATCTCTTAAGTATAAGCCAACTTTGTGATAAAGGGTTCAAAGTGTCATTTAATGACAATTGTTGCATGATATGTGATGGACAAAATGGTGAGGTGATTCATATAGGTAAAAGAAAAGATAATATCTATTTACTCTCCATTGATCATTCATTCTTTCACAAAACTTCTTGCTTAATAAGTAAAATTGATGAATCTTGGCTGTGGCATAGAAGAGCAAGTCATATTAACATGCATCATATGAACAAGCTAATTAAAAAGGATTTAGTCATTGGATTACCCAAACTCAAGTTTGAAAAGGACAAATTATGTGATGCTTGTCAAAAGGGGAAACAAACAAAAAATTATTTGCAATGTAAAAATGTTGTTTCCACTTCAAGACCCCTTGAATTACTTTGCATAGATTTGTTTGGTCCTTCTAGAACTATGAGCTTAGTAGGTAATTACTATGGGCTTGTCATTGTAGATGATTACTCTAGATACACATGGACTCTGTTTTTGAAATCCAAGAGTGATGCTTTCAATGCTTTTAGAAAATTGGCCAAACTTGCTCAAAATGAAAAGGAGAGCAAAGTTATCTCAATAAGAAGTGATCATGGTGGAGAATTCCAAAATGAACATTTTGAAAAATTCTGTGAAGAAAATGGAATTAACCACAATTTTTCAGCTCCAAGAACACCTCAACAAAATGGTGTTGTGGAGAGGAAAAATAGATCCCTTGAAGAAGGTGCAAGAACTCTTCTTAATGAGACAAATTTGCCTAAATATTTTTGGACTAATGTTGTAAGTACAGTTTGCTACACTTTAAATAGATTGTTAATAAGGCCTATTTTAAAGAAAACCCCTTATGAACTATACTTAGGTAGAAAACCAAACATTTCTCATTTGAGAGCATTTGGCTGTAAGTGTTTTGTTTTAAATAATGGCAAAGAATCACTTGGAAAATTTGATGCTAAAGATGATGAAGCCATTTTCCTTGGATATTCATTACATAGCAAAGCATGTAGAGTTTTCAATAAAAGAACCTTGTGCATGGAAGAATCTGTACATGTGATTTGTGATGAATCTAATCCCTCCAAGAAGGAAAAGAAGTATGATGTAGATGCAGGTCCTTTGGAGGAGTTTATCCAGCTAAATGATTCAGTGGTTAAAGAAAAAGAAGAATCAATTAATGAAGCAACACAATCAACACAGTCCAAGAGCCAAAAGATTGGAGAACTACAAGAGATCTCTCCTTTGACAGTATCATTGGTGAAGTCTCAAAGGGAGTATCTACTAGATCTTCATTAAGAAATCTTTACTGTAATATGGCTTTTGTTTCACAAATAGAACCTAAAAATATTGATTAAGCCTTAAATGATGAACATTGGATGAATGCCATGCATGATGAATTGAATCAATATAAAAGAAATGAAGTTTGGGAACTTGTTCCTAGACCTTCTTCTCTCAAACCTATTGGCACTAAATGGGCTTTTAGAAACAAACTTGATGAAAGTGGGATGATAGTCAGAAACAAAGCTAGATTGGTTGCAAAAGGTTACAACCAAGAGGAAGGCATTGACTATGAGGAAACCTTTGCACCGGTTGCAAGGTTGGAAGCCATTAGGTTATTACTTGCATATGCATGTTTAATGGGTTTTAAACTCTTTCAAAATGATGTTAAAAGTGCCTTCTTAAAAATAAACATTGAGGAGGAAATATATGTGGAGCAACCTCCTGGTTTTACTGATTTCAGACATCCAAATCATGTTTTTAAACTTAAGAAAGCCCTCTATGGTTTAAAACAAGCTCCAAGATCTTGGTATGAAAGGTTAAGTAAATTTCTGCTTGAACAATCTTTCATAAGAGGACATGTTGATAAAATCTTATTCAACAAAAGGCAAAGAAATGATATTTTATTGGTTCAAATATAATCTTTGGTTCAACTAATCAAGTATTATGCAAAGAATTTTCCACCACTATGCAAAATGAGTTTGAAATGTCAATGATGGGAGAATTAACATTCTTTCTTAGACTTCAAGTGAAGCAAATGAAGGATGGAACATTTCTAAACCAAACTAAGTATTGCCTTAAAGTGATCAAAAAGTTTGAAATGGAGAAAAGCAAAGATGCTGCAACTCCAATGGCAACTTAACCCTATCTAGATTCAGATGAAAAAGGAAAGAAGTATGATGAGTCAAAGTTAAGAGGAATGATTGGATCCTTGCTGTATTTGACAGCTAGTAGACCAGATATTATGTTGAGTGTGTATTTGTGTGCAAGATATCAAGCAAATCCCAAAGAATCACACCTCACTGCAGTCAAAAGGATTCTCAAATATCTCAAATCAACTCCAAAAGTTGGCCTTTGGTATCCTAAAGGTACATCACTTAAAATTGTTGGTTATTCTGATTCTGATTTTGCAGGGTGCAAATTGGATAGAAAAAGCACTAGTGGAACTTGTCATCTACTAGGAAGTTCACTGATCTTATGGCATTGGAAGAAACAATCTTGTGTTGCTTTGTCAACAGCTAAAGCTGAGTACATCTCTGCTGGAAGTTGTTGTGCTTTAAGTCTATGGTTAAAGAAACAATTGCAATATTATGATGTGGAATTAAAATAAATACCTCTGCTATGTGACAAAATATTTCCAAGAATTCAATAATGCACTCAAGGACCAAACATATTGAGATAAAGCATCATTTTCTTAGAGATCAAATCCAAAAAGGTAATATCAAAATTGACTTCATTGATACCAATAATCAATTAGCTGATATATTCACTAAACCTTTGGCTAGAGATAGATTTTACACTCTTAGAAACATGCTAGGTATCTTGGATGAATCAAATCTTAATTAGCAGGATTGTTATGTGCTTATCCATGTGAAATAGCATCATACTTGTTCCATCATGACATATGCCTTCAATTTTCAAGTTGTGCTGCATAATACACTGTTCATTCTGATAAATTGTCTGTAATAATCGATTACCTATCGAAATAATCGATTAAAATCAATTAAAAGCTTTTCAGAATGAATTTTGAACTCATATAATCGATTACAGCATTGAGATAATCGATTAATTGGCCTTCGAGATATTTCAAAAAGCCAAAGTTCACTAGAATAATTGATTATAGTAAATGGTAATCAATTAAATTGCTGAGAATCTGTTTTTTTAAAAAAAATTCAAATCCTTTTGGAATAACCGATTACACATTGAATTAATCAATTACACAAGCTTCAAATTGATTCTGTATTTCAAATATCTTTGTAATAATCGATTACAATGCATGGTAATCCATTAAATTGACTGAAATTTTTTGAAAAAAATTTGAATTCTTTCTGTAATAATTGATTACGTAGGATAATAATCGATTACAAATTATCTTCTTCAACTAAATCTTACTAAAATAATCAATTACTGGTCAAAATAATCAATTGCTGGTAGGGCAGAAAGTGATTTTGCTTACGAATTAATCGATTACATAAGCATATAATCGATTATTCATGGAGTTACTGCTAAATCTGTCAGTTTTTGTTGGAAATTGTAACTGCCCAACTGCCACCTAATTCAAATTTGAATCTTCTGTGTCTTAATGGCGGTGGGTTAATTCGTACTAACTGTTCCTAATTTCAAATTTTGAATCTTTGGAGCCCAAAATGCTCTATAAATACAACCCTTGTTGAAGGAAGCAATCACACCTTTCTCATCTTCTTCCTTAAACACTATTGTGTTCTTCTTCTCTCTGAGTTTAAAAACTCTGCTCAGATAGTCTCTCATTCCTTTTAAGCCATGTCTACCTCTAAAAGAGTCAAAACCTCCAAAAGTAAGGTTGGTGAAACCTCTAACCCTGCTGCCAATAGGTTAGACCACTGGTTTCCTACTGAGAGAGATTAGATGACCTACCTTCAGTTCAATGCCACAAAATTAATTTGTTCCCCCAAATACCTGGAACTTGACTGGTCATTAGGGAAGGTTTTCAATTCCTTGCTTTTCTTGAAACCTAAGGGTTAAGGAAATTTGTTGATATGAAGGGTACCTACTACCTTGAATTAGAGAAGGTGTTTTACACATGTGCTAATGGCTCTATGGATGGAACCCTTAGGTCTCAAGTTAATGGAGTAGCCATGGAGATTACTCCGGAGATTTGGGAAGCTGTAGTTGAAATTTCCTTTGAAGGTGAAAGGAAATTTGAACAAGGGGTTGAGGGGTACAATAGGGTGGAAACCTACAGGGGGATGCTTCTTGATCCCCAAATGAGGCTGAAGCTTAGGCTAGGCACTGGCCCAATGCCCCATGAGGACAGACTCATTCACTACATAATTACCTACATCCTAACTCCTAGAGCAACCAACCATGCCCAAGCCACTGATGATGACCTACAAGTTGTGTATGGTCTCAAGAATTCAATTCAGATGAATTGGATTCTTATTCTTGAGCAGGATTTAAGTCTAAGAGGTTAATGGATTACCCTTTTTCATACCCTGTTCTGGTTTCCAGGTTTATTGACTACTTTAAAATTGATGTTTCTAATGAGGTTGTTGACAGCACTAACTCAAGCAACAGCCTCATCAAGGAGAGACATCTCACAAAGCTAGGGATGGTCATGGCTGGCCAACAAGTCCCTGGTGCTGCTGTTGGAATTGAAGAGGAAGTTGATGAAGAGGCTGAAGAAGGAGGCCCTGCTCAACCATCTTACAATCCATTTGAATCTCTTATGATTCAAAAGATGGATGGCTTACTGTCCCTACATCATGAGCATATGGCTGAAACTAACTCAGCTTTGGAGGAGATCAAATCTAGGGTAGAAAGCATAGAAGCTAGGCTTGTGCTTGATGATTTTCCTAATTAAATCTAAGCTTCTTGTACTTTCTAAATGTTGCTCTTTTTTATTTTAATTTTTTTATCTGATTAATGTAATGTTTCTTTTCTTCCAATTAATGAATTTGTATTTGCTTTTCTTGTTGTGCTATCTTTTGCCTTTGAAAAGCCAAATAGGGGGAGAAAATTTTGATTGGAAACTAAGAAACTAACTCAACTCTGATTTGCCCTTTGTTAACTCTGTTTTGCCCTCTGTTGTGCTCTGTTTTTCTGCTAAGTTTTGCACAAATCAAAAAGCTAATGAATTATCTAATTAAGGGGAGCGAAGTGAGCAAATTAAGTCTAAGGAAACAACTAATGCAAGTAAATGATTAATGGTTAAACCAACAGATTTCTTAACACTTATTCTTGGCAAAAAGGTTGATTTGTTTTCAGGATTGATAAAGTTCAAACAAAATTCAAGAATTCTATCTTTACTCATCCTTCAAAGTACTATAAATCTCTAACACATGGTCAATCAATATCTGGCATGTTCAAAACCAAAAAGGGGGAGATTGCTGGATATAGGGGGAGCAACAAGAAGAATGAAGGCTTTGACTTAGAAATGTTTTGAGCT
>PYAF01001269.1:2603-20970 GCA_007407185.1 Glycine tomentella
TAATAAGCTGGATTTTGAGAAAGTAGTGTACTTGTATTATCTAAACTTTTGTATCAGAGACATTGGCTATGTATACGAGTAGCAAATCCTTTGCAAATTTTACGCTTTAAAATCTTTACTATTATTCGTTTCTTAGAAAATTTATCTTTAAGTAAGAATAAAATTAATAAAGAATAAGTAGAAATTTAGGTCGTTACAGGAGACGTCCAGGGTGTTACAAATTGAAAGTTGATTAACCTCTTAGATTTTAGCATGGTCTCCTCAATGGTGAGAATCTAGTTGATATGAGTTGTTGTCTTCATCCTATACACCAATTGAAGGCCATCATTAGTTACTTGAGCATGGTTGGTGGACCTAGGTGTGAGGATGTAGGTGATAATGTAGTGAAGAAGTCTGTCTTCACCAGTCATACTTCCAATCCTAGTCTATTTTTCAATCTGATTTGAGGACCCTGCAACATTCCTCTATATGTGTCAATCTTGTTGTATCCTCCTATCTCTTCATCAAATTTTCTAACTCCTTCATAGGAGATCTTGTAACACCCTGAAATTTCGATAACTTAAAATATGTGTGATGTATTCCTTGTATAATATGATTACTTTATTAATTAGGATTAGTTTAAATGTTATGTGGATTATGTATTTGCAATTGCTTGGTGTAGAGGTCAAGTTATGTGGAGTTTGTTTGATATACGTTGTATTTGAGTGATTTCGAGTTCGACCCAAAACCTGTTTTAGTAAAATCATAATTCTGGGATGGTTAATTGTTGGATCTCCTTCGAATTTTAAAGGTAGGCTCCTAACCCACATATGTAACTTTTGACCGTTGGGATTGTCAAAATAATGTATAGAGCATGAGAAATTAATTTTTTTCGCAGAAACTAATTTTAAATTTTGGTCAGCTTGCCCAAGCAAATTTTGCAGGTATTTTTGCTCGTCTGGGCGAGTGAAGACGGTGATAAATACGTACCAGCAGCCATAAATCACAAAAATGGCTTCCTCTCCCCCAAAACCAGCTCCCAAGCTCCCCCACCATCCTCCTCCACCAGCCATGGCTACCACTGATGACTACCAAGACATGAATGCTTGGTTTGGATCGTTTCCGAATTTCAAGCTTCAAGACTCCATGAATTGTGGTTTAAAACTCAAATAGAAAAATGGAGAAGATTAAGGAATGATTAGGAATGATGCCATGATCAATAAAATGAATGATAAGTCGGAGGAGGATACGCCACAAAGGAAAGCTTCCTTGATAAGATCAATTTGGTTTCAATCAAGAACCAACAAGAGGCTATGCTCTCAATTCAAGCAAATGCTTAATTTCCATTAATCAAAGTTAACCAAAAATAGCAAAGTCTGAGTATTTATATAGCTAGGCCTCTAATTAACACCTAAAAAGATAAGTTTAGGCCTATTTGTAGAAATGTAAAAGCCCATTACCAAAAATAACAAAATATAGGGCAGCGCTAAGATTTAAACCAAAAATAATCGATTAATACGACTCGTAATAGATTAAAACATAGCGTTCCAGCCTTGTGTAATCGATTACAGCAACTTTGTAATCGATTAAAATAGACAGAATTTATGTGTGTAATCGATTATAGAAACACAATCGATTAAGACAGACAGACAGCACTAGCCTGCGTAATCGATTACAAAAACGTTGTAATCAATTAAAACAGACAACACTTACGTATTACAATAGACAAGACTTTTGATATGATCTTGAAAGGCTTGACTTCTAGCTCTTGCCATGGGTCCTTCAAAGCTCACCAAAGGAAGTGCTTCAAGCACTCCTTCTAGACCTTTGGCTTGGAATAGACCTCCATCATCATGATCCTTAGATAGGCATCTCTCATTTCCTCCTTCTTGAAAAGAATCCGTCCACGGATGTGCATTCAAAACACCTACATCACAAGAAGAAAGATCAATGACATTAAAACTAGAACTCACCCCATACTTACTTGGCAAGTCAATCTTGTAGGCATTGTCATTAATCCTCTCAAGGACCTTGAAAGGTCCATCACCCCTAGGTTGAAGTTTAGATTTCCTTTGGGAAGGAAACCTATCCTTCCTTAGATGTACCCAAACCCAATCACCCGGTTCAAATATCATAGCCTTTTTCCCTTTGTTGGCATGTCGTGTATATTGCTCCATCTTCTTCTCAATTCGATTCCGCACCTTTTCATGGAGATCCTTAACAAAAATGGCTCTAGAAAGTCCATCCTTGCTTTAAATAGAAGAATCATTAGGTAAAGGAATTAAATCAAGATGAGACAAAGGATTAAAACCATAAACAACCTTAAAAGGAGAAAAAGAAGTGGTAGAATTGGTTACCCTATTATAAGCAAATTCAACATGGGGTAACCATTCTTCCCAACTTTTCAAATTACCTTTGATGAAGCATCTTAGGAGTTGTGAGTGCTCGATTGGCTACCTCGATTTGTCCATCCGTTTGAGGATGACACATGGTGGAGAAAAGAATCTTGGTTCCATGTTTTCCCCACAAGGTTTTCCAAAAATGACTCAAAAACTTGGAATCCTTATCTGACACAATGCTCCTAGGTAATCCGTGAAGACGCACCACTTCTTTGAAAAAAAGATCTGCCACATGACAAGCATCGTCCACTTTTTGATATGGAATGAAATGTGCCATCTTGGAAAACCTATCAACAACCACAAAAATAGAATCCTTGCCTCTCTTGGACCTTGGAAGACCAAGTACAAAATCCATGGAAATATCGGTCCAAGGTGAGGTAGGATTTGGCAATGGAGTATATAAACCATGATGCATGACTTTGGACTTGGCCTTATGACACACGATACAATTAGAACAATATTTGATGACATCATGTTTCATTTTAGGCCAAAAGAAATGTTCATGCAAAATGTTTAAAGTCTTTTCAACCCCAAAGTGTCCCATTAACCCCCCTTTATAAGCTTCACAAATCATTAGTTCACGCAAAGAACTTTGAGGAAAACACAATCTTTATTTTTAAACAAGTATCTGTCATGCATAAAGAACCCTTGGTGAGACACCTTTTCACACAACTCAAACAATTTAGAGAAGTCATGGTCTTGAGCATACAAGTCCTTTATCTGATCAAATCCAAACATCTTGGTTTCAAGCATGGAGATTAAAGCATATCTCCTTGAAAGTGCATTAGCCACAACATTAGTCTTGCCTTGCTTGTGTTTAATCACATAAGGTAATTGTTCCAATAACTCTACCCATTCGGCATGCCTCCTATTAAGCTTTCCTTGGTTTTTCAAATGTTTGAGTGACTCATGGTCACTATGAATCACAAACTCCTTAGGAAGGAGATAGTGTTGCCAAGATTGCAAAGCTCTAATAATTGCATCAAGTTCCTTGTCATATGTGGAATAATTCAAAATAGCACCCCTAAGTTTTCACTAAAATAATCAATTGGGTGATCTTCTTGTAACAAAACAGCACCTATGCCAACATTGGATGCATCACATTCAATTTCAAAAGATTTGGAAAAATTTGGTAGAGGAAGAATTGGTGCATTTGTCAACTTCTCGTTCAATTCATTGAAGGCATTCTCTTGTTCGCTCTCCCACTTAAATACCACATTTTTCTTAACAATGTCATTCAAAGGAGATACTATGGTGCTAAACTCTTTGACAAATCTCTTATAAAAACTAGCCAACCCATGAAAACTCCTCACATCACTCGCATTTTTGGGTGTTGGCCAATCTCTAATAGCCTTAATTTTCTCATCATCCACTTGGACTGTAACGACCCACCTCGTCGCTACGACATCACAAACTCTAGACGTGTAAGTTTCATATTTTAATGAAAACTTCATTAGTTTGATTATGAAAATGGTAGTAAGTTTTTTGCAATAATACAATCATCATACACAAGATACAAGTACAACAATTAAATACATATGTATACACATACTATATCAGTACTCATCATTCACATCTTTAGAACTTAATTTAGTTTTTCATGTAATTACAATTCAAAATATACATGTCTACAAAAAAGATTAAGGGACTAACTATGAAAGAGTTAATTAACAAAATACAACTCTTCCAAAGAGAGTTCCAACGACATTACGTCGGCCTGGCGGCTCCAACAAAAAGAAGATCTCTCTCCAAGGTCACCTACTGTTGCTCATCTGCTCCCACGAACGAAAGTTCGCGATCATCACAGGTACCAACCACACGGTACAACAAATGCAAGGTGAGTTTATTACATAAAATCAACAAACATCAGATAGCAGCAATTGGGAAGGAAACAATTTTATCCATCACAATCATTAACAAAAATCCATGATTCCAATACACACTCAACAAACCAATCATCCAATGCATTTCACAACTCAAACAATCATGCATAGAATGATGCATGCACCTGACTCATCTATCAACATGCAATGTGGTACCATCTCCGGAAATAACCTCTCATAGGAAAAATGATTCACTGCCTATCAGGGCCACCCTGTCGTGCACTGGCCATTCCCCCACCCGGTGATCAGCCAGCGTCGCAAGGGAATTCCAAACCTGATGACCCCTTAGTACCTGCGTTCTCAGCCCACTGAAACCCACAGGCACGCGAGTGCCTTCATTCTATTTCCACACATACAAATGAAGTATGAAACATGGGCATCATCAATGCATGACCCGGCTAGGAACAAATCCTTCCTCGCAAGGGTAACCCGTAATGCACCTCCCATGTATATACATAACACACCAATGACATTGTTCACATCAACATTATCTCTCATCAATGTCATTATCAACCTCAACATCACATCATCTCAATATCATCATTATGCATATCAATACTATGTCATTTCAACATCATCAACCACGTCAACACTATCTCATCTAAACATCATCAATTACATCAATGACATCTCAATTTCAATATCATCAGCGACATCACAAACAATCACATCACATCTATACATAATACATATGCCTGAGATTCACATTCCCCAAATCTTCAGACAATCTAAATATCATACAATCACAATTCATCATATCACAAGGCTAATATTTTTAGGAAAAATCTAAATTAAAGAGGAGGACTACAAAGTATAAAACACACTCTTATGCCCATTTAAAAATTTAATAAAGAATTAAATAGAACAACACATTATAAAATTTTGGGCAGAGTCTCCTCTGTAATTAAGGCTTTTCCCAAAAATTCAATCATTACAACAACAATATCATTTACAGTTATATCAATCAACAAGCCAATCCATCGCATCCCATTAGTTAAAAACTTAGTTTTTCTTGAAAACTAGCACACAACAGGGACAGACAGTTATCTTCATAGTTGGACTCCCTGGCCCCCAACTATGGTATCAAAACTATAACTAAATAATAAACTCCCCTTACCTGTCTATATCCCTCTGTTAGCTCCTTGAAACGTCGTTTTGGAATCTCTCAAGTTCACATGCTTTGGCCCAAATGCAGAGCTCTATATACCAAATCGAAGACAATTTATATAGATTTCCAAGGTAAGATCAATATTAACATTTGGGGTCAAATACCCGCTCAAATTCAAAAAGGGGCTAAAAGGGTGTTTTAGGAGTCCACATCAAAAGACATCATTTTGAAATTTCGATCACACCAATGCGACTAGGATTCAGCAAGGATCACAAAAATGACATCAGTTTAAAAAAAAAATGAGACTTTTACAACATCTCATTTTCAAAGGGTTTTCAAAGAAAGTATAGAAACAACCCATAACGTTACTCGAATCACAAGAGACATCAAGAGAGACTTAAACTAGCTAGAAGAAGACAAAGGAAACTAAGATTACCTCAAGGAAACCAAGAAAGGAGGATTGGGAGCTCCGTTCTATACCGAAACTTTGAGAAGATTCTCGAAGATTCCGCTCTGATTAAAAGGTTCTTCACCGTGCCGGGGTCTCGTGGCAAGAAACAGAGTTCCGTGGTTGTCTTCGATGGCTGTGGCTGGTGGAGGAGGGTGGTGGGGGAGCTTGGGGATGTTTGGAGGAGGAAGAACCTCCATTTTTGTGACTTGGAAGCTTTAAGACGTATTCTGCACCGCCTCCACTCGCCCAAGCGACCAAAATTTGGTATGCTCGCCCAGGTGATTTTTACAGGCATTTTTGGTCGCCTGGGCGAGCAAACCAAATTCTGGAATTTTCTGCTTAAGTGAAAAATTAATTTCTCACATTTGAAGATGATCCAACTGTTAGGAATCTAGCTTTAAAATTTGAAGATGATCCAACGGTTAACTAATCCATAATGATGATTTTACTAAAACATGTTTTCGGGTCAAATTTAGAACCACTAAATTACCACACAGTTCAAACAAATTCCGTATAACTTGACATCTACACCAAGCAATAGCACAATGATAATTTACACAACAATCATTCAACTAATACAAACTTATCAAACAATCAAATAACACAATAATCACATCAAGCATTTATTTTCAATTATCGAAATTTCAGGGTGTTACATGGACTCCCTTAGCACTCACAACAAAACCTAAAAACATTAATTGATTGGTGCAAAATGTGCATTTATCCCTATTAGCAAACAAGTTTTCGTGTCTAAGCACTTCCAAGACACTCCTAACATGGTAAAAGTGGTCATCCATTGTTAAACTATAAATCAAAATATCATCAAAGTAAACAACCACAAATTTTCCAATAAAGTGTCTCAACACATGGTTCATGAGTTGCATCAAAGTACTTGGTGCATTGGTTAAGCCAAAAGGCATGACCAACCACTCATAAAAAGTCCTAACTTAGTTTTGAAAGCGGTTTTCCATTCATCACCTTCTCTCGTTCTAATTTGATGGTAACCACTTTTCAAATCTATTTTTGAGAAAACACAAGAACCATGAAGTTCATCCAACATATCATCAAGTTTAGGAATAGGATGTCTATACCTCACGGTGATGTTGTTGATGGGTCGAAAATCCGTGCACATCCTCCATTTGTCATCTTTCTTGGGGACTAGCATGACTGACATTGCACATGGGCTCAAGCTTTCCTTCACCCACCCTTTTTGCATCAACCCTTCAACATGCTTTTGAATTTCCTTTGTCTCTTCCAAATTACTCCTATAGGCCGCCCTATTAGGAAGTGAAGCTGCTGGAACAAGATCAATTTGATGACCAATTCCTCTTAAAGGAGGCAAGCCATGGGGTATGTCTTGTGGAAAGACATCCTCAAACTCCTTTAAAAGTGTATCAAAACCTTGAGGCAACTCAAGGGCACTAGAAGACAAGTACATATAATTGGGAATGAGAAAATACATTTGTTGTCTAGCTAGCATCACTCTTTTAACCTCCTTAGGTTTGATGAACAAACTTTATTTTATTTCTAATTTTTTTTCAGTCTTTTTGTCTCTCTCCTTTTGTTCTCTCTTTTCATTCTTTTTGTCATCCTTTTCTTTTTGGCTTTTCTCTCTCAAAGGACTCTTTTCTTCTTTGATTTTCTTTTCTTTTTCTCTTTTCATTCTAATCTTTATTTGATCATCACACACCTCACTTAGAGACAAAGGTGAGAGTATTACCTTTTTATCTTTATGAAGGAACGAGTATCGATTGGTGACCCGATTGTGAACCACATCTCTATCATATTGCCAAGGTCTACCAAGCAACACATGGTCGGCTTCCATGGGAACCATATCACAAAGCACCTCATCCACATATTTGCCAATGTAGAATGTAAGCAACGTTGCTTATCCACCACCAACTCACCATTGTCACTCAACCATTGCAATTTATATGGTTTAGGGTGAGGAGAAGTTTTTAAACCAAGCATCTCCATTAATCTAGTGCTTGCAACATTGGTGCAACTTCCTCATCAATGATAAGGGAACAAACCTTTCCACTCACCAAGCATCTAGAATGGAAAATGTTTTCTCTTTGTGCATCATCTCTATCTTTGCACAAGCTTCTCATGAGGCGTCTTACCATTAAAAGATCTCCCTCTCCCAGTCTAAGGAAGCAATCATCCTCACCTTCACTAAAGGAACTATTAGAACTCCTAGATGACTCACTATCCACCTCTCAATTTTCCAAAACAATTATGGTCCTTTTGTTTGGACATTGGGATGTAATATGACCCTTACCCAAACATTTAAAACATTTAATTGAACTAGATTTATTGGCAGTAGTTTGAGTAGGAGGAGTAGGATTACCTCTTGAAGACTTTCGCTCACTATGTTGGGAAGAAGAACCCTCCTTCTTGGAAGTGTCCTTATCCTTCCAAGGTGAATGACCATATGAAAACTTCTTGTAGGCTTGTTTTCTCTTCAATTGTTGCTCCACTTTCATAGCCCTATGCATAAGTTCATCCATGGTGTTGTAGGTTTGAAGCTCTACAACATCTTGAATGTCACTATTCAAGCCATTCAAAAATCTAGCCATTGTAGCCTCATTAGTCATCTCAATGTTTGTTCTTACCAAAGAAATCTCCATCTCCTTGTAATAGTCATCAACACATCTATTCCCTTGATAGAGCCTTTTGTAATTTGTTATGCAAATCCCTTATGTATTGAGGTGGGACAAATCTCTCCCTCATGATTTCTTTCATCACCAACCATGTGTCCGGTCAATGTCTCCTCAATCTTCCTCTTTCCATTTGCACTTGAGTCCACCAAGCCATGGCATACCCCTCAAATTCCAAGCTAGCCAACTTTATTTTCTTTTCTTCACTAAAATTGTGACAGTCGAAAACTTGGCAACTATTATCTCCCAATCAAGGTAAGCTTTCGCGTCATTAGTACCTAGGAACTTGGGACATTTGAATTTCACATCTTCCATTCCATCTCTATTCCTCCTAGGTCTATGCCTTCTACCATTATCATAACCATCATCACTCCCTTGAGAAGAATGAGGTGACCTATGATGTCTCCTTCTCTCCATTCTTCCACTCAACTCTTGAGTACTTCGTTGTATCTCATCAAAATGTTCTCCCATCCTCCTTTCAACATTTCTTTGCAACTTATCCATTTGCTTAGCCAATGAAGTCATTAGCTTAGTGGTTCTAGGTAAAGGTGGATCACTATCGCTATCGGACACCATTGCTACAAGAAAAAAGGTAGTAAAACAAAACAATAATGGACCTTACCACTCACTAAGTTTTTACACTCTTCAACACTCGTGTTTCACACTTGTAAGACTTTTTCTATAAGGTTCACTCTTCTCTTTTTCCACTCTCTAACTCTTTTTCAACTCTTGAAATTCAACCAAAGATCCAAATCAAAGAATATCCAAAGTCAAAGATGAAACAAATCCAAACTCAACTTAAGAGGTCAAGGAAGAAAAAAAAAACTCTAAGACAAAACCTTGGAAATTTAGAAGACAAACAACAAAAGATCAACAAGAAAGGCACAACTCAAAAGGAAAGTCAAAGAAAAACAATTATGAAGATAAAAAAAAATATTGCTAACTATAAACCATTGTAATTATGCAAAAAGATAGTGCTATAAAGCAATCATAAGCACATACTAAGAGAGAAGGCTGTTAATTTTAAAATTTTGGCTCTCAACTTTTTTTACTCTTGGTCCTCATATTTTTTGATATTTTCATTTTGACCCCAATATAGTTTTTAATAGTTGTCTTTTGGTCCTTCGAATTTTCTATTTTAGGACCAAAAACTTTTGATAATTGCTCAAATACCCGAAAACTCTCTAGACTGAAATTTTATGAATCAAACTCAGAAAATTTTCAGAAATGCTATGAGTTTCATGAAGAACAACTCATATTCAAAACAACTCAAAATTCAACAAAATGATAGGGGAAATGAAGGCAATTGCAAGATAAACTCAAAAATCACACAAGAAACACACAAAGAACAACAAACAAGCAAGAATCATGATTTTTCAATTTTCATTTTCCGGAAAAAAATAAAAATGAAAATGCAAATAACATGATGACTACCAAGACATGAATGCTTGGTTTGGATCATTTCCGGATTTCAAGCTTCAAGACTCCATGAATTATGGTTTAAAACTCAAATAGAAAAATGGAGAAGATTAAGGAATGATTAGGAATGATGCCACGATCAATAAACTGAATGATAAGTCGGAGGAGGATACGCCACAAAGGAAAGCTTCCTTGATAAGATCAATTTGGTGTCAATCAAGAACCAACAAGAGTCTATGCTCTCAATTCAAGCAAATGCTTAATTTCCATTAATCAAAGTTAACCAAAAATAGCAAAGTCTCAGTATTTATATAGCTAGGCCTCTAATTAACACCTAAAAAGATAAGTTTAGGCCTATTTACGAAAATGTAAAAGCCCATTACCAAATATAACAAAATATAGGACAGCACTACGATTTAAACCGAAAATAATTTATTAATACAACATGTAATCGATTAAAACAGAGTGTTCCAACCTTGTGTAATCGATTACAACAACGTTGTAATCGATTAAAACAGACAAGATTTGTTTGTGTAATCAATTACAGAAATGTTGTAATCGATTAAAACAGATAGATAAACAGACAAGATTTGTTTGTGTAATCAATTACAGAAATGTTGTAATCGATTAAAACAGATAGATAAACAGACAACACTAGCTTGTGTACTCGATTACAGAGACGTTATAATCGATTAAAACAGATAGCACTTGCGTATTAGAACAGACAAGACTTTTGATATGATCTTGAAAGGCTTGGCTTCTAGCTCTTGTCATGGGTCCTTCAAAGCTCACCAAAGGAAGTGCTTCAAGCTCTCCTTCTAGACCTTTGGCTTGGAATGGACCTACATCATCATGATCCTTAGATAGTTCGATCAACTGGAGACGACCACGAGGCACCACCACTTGCTGTTGGACCACTGCACGGAGAGGAACACTTTAATCAGAGCAGAATCTTCTAAACTCTTGTCAAATTTTTGATAGAGAACAGAGCTTCCAAATCCTTCTTTTTTGGCTTCATTAAGGCGACCTTGGTTTCCTTTGTCTTCTTCTAGCTAGTTTAAGCTTCTCTTAGTGTCTCTTGTGTTTTGGGTACTGTTATTGGCTGTTTCTATACATTCTTTTAGAACCCTTTGAAGATGAGATGTTGTAAAAGTCTCCTTTTATGAAACTAATGTCATTTATGTGATCCTTGTTGAACCCTGGTCACATTGGTGTGATTGGAATTTCAAAATGATGTCTTTTGATGTGGACTCCCAAAAACACATTTTAGCCCCCTTTTTAAATTTGAGTGGGTATTTGACCCCGAATGCTAATGTTAGCCTTGTTTTTGAAATCTATACTAAATTATATTCAATTTGGTATATAGAGCTCAGCATTTGGGCCAAAGCACGTGAACTTGAGAGATCCCAAAATGAAGTTTCAAGGAGCTAATAGAGGGATATAGATAGGTAAGGGGAGTTTATTATATGGTTATAGTTTTGATACGATAGTTGGGGGCCAAGGAGCCCAACTATGAAGATAATTGCCTGTCCCTGCTGTGTGCTGGTTGATGTGTTGCAAACACATCTTAGTTTTAGGCTAGTTTTAGGTTATGATTTAGTTAAATAGTTAAGAAAATAGGTTAGAATTAGTTTAATTATTGATTATGTTTAAATTTATCTCAATTCATTACCATTATTGTATTTCAGGGCTAAAAGGAGGAGAAACAAGAGGCAAGAAAAGAAGAAAAGCAAATCCAAGGTCTCGCGCGGATCACGCCAGATCCCACGTGAGTCGCGCCATTATAGAAAATCCAGGCTTCAACACAAACAAGCCGCGCAATCTGCGCTAGGAGCCACGCTAACCGTGTCATCAATTCGAAAGCTCCACGCGGATAACGCCAAACACCAAGCGATCCACGCCAAATGCCCAGTACCAGCCTTCCAGCTCGTGGACTCCACGCTATCAGCGTAGAGGTTCACGCTTCTAGCGCAGGCCATTCGAATCTACCGCGCGATCAGCACAGGATTCTGCACGATCCGCGCTGCGAAGATCCTGTTGCCTGATTTAAAGTTATCTATTTCGAAAATTGGCACAATTTTAGGCTTTGTTACTCTAATTAAACTTATCTATAAATACAAGGCCTCTGGGACTAAAGAGGGGATCCGGGGAATCACTGCACATCATACTTCATCATTCTAAACCATTGGAAATCAAGAATCAAGGCTAGGGTTGCAGCAAAATCATGTATTATTCAACAACTTTTGTGTTCTCGAAGCCTATGGCAGGCTAATTTCTATATTGTGGTTAGGCCAAGAACCAATGTGAACTCCTCTGTAACTTGACTGGTATTGAATGAGATTATTATGTTTGCTTTAATTTATTCTGCTGTTCATTGTTTTGTTCTTGTTTAGAATTGGCCATTCTATCTAAGTACTGAGGGTTAGGATTCACAATAGGGATGTTGAGATTCTAATTTCTGATATGAATAAATTAACAGTTGTTCATTACCTAGGGATAGGGATGCGTGGCTGCAGAACCTTATAATAAATTCTTTTAATTGCTTAACTCGATAGAATTCACTAGTTAGGTTTTCGATTCAGGTTAAAGGGTTAATTCACTAAGGGATTATGGATTAACTAAACTAGGAAAGATTTATTCTCTGAGTAAACAGAAGTAATCAAACTTGATAACCAGTTAAGTGAAAAAGGTAGGGATCAAAGGGAATTGTGCTGGACCACAATCATTCATTCCATTGGTAACAACTTCACTCAATTTTACTGCATTTATTTCTGTTTTTATTCAACATTCAACAACACAACAACCAATTCTTCACAAACATTTTCTTTTCCCTTTCCAATTGCTGAGCTTAGAATTATTGTAAATTTCACATCAATCCCTGTGGAGACGATACTTACTTACCCACTTTATTACTTGAACGAGCGGTGCACTTGCCGTTATCGCAACACTAGTTTTCAAGAAAAACTACATTTTTAACTAATGGGATGCGATATATTTATGATTGATATATGCTTGTTCCTATTGTGTGCTCGTTTTCAAGAAAAACTGTGTTTTTAACTAATGGGATGCGATGAATTTGTTATTGATGGATAAAACTGTGAATAATGTTGTTGTTGTAATTGATTGGATTTTTGGGAAAAGTCTTAATTACAGAGGAGACTCTGCCTAAAATTTTATAATATTTTTCCTATTTAATTCTTTATTAAAATTTTAAATGGGCATAAGAGTGTGTTTCCTATATTGTAGTCCTCCTCTTTAATTAGGAATTTTCCTAAAATACCAGTCTGGTGGTAATATGGATTGTGGATGGATGAGGTGATATTGGTGTCATTGATAATGTTGAAATGAAATGTTATTGATGTGTTGGTGATGATTGAATGAGACAATGATGATGTATAAATGATATAATGATGATGTGGTTTATGATGTTTAAATGAGATGATGATGATGAAATGGATGTTGATATTGAAATGAGATGAATTTGATATATATGATGATGATATAGAGATGAGGTGATGTGTATGTACACTGATCCCATGGAGGTGCATGATTGGTCATCCTTGCGGGGAAGGATTTTTTTCCTGGCCATGATCATGCATTGATGGTGCCCATGGTTGTCATTCTGTGATGTGGATATACATGGATACGCATGGGGGTGTATGACTAGTCATCCTTGCGGGGAAGGATTTGTTCCTGGCCATGGTCATACATTGATGGTGCCATGGTTGTATGTTGTGTATATACACGTGGGGTGCAGTGATCGGTTGGTTATCCTTGCGGGGAAGGATTTGTTCCTAGTCACGGTCAGTGCATCAGTGAGCCACATTGGTGTGTTAGGTATGTACATGGGGGTGTATGACTGGTCATCCTTACGGGGAAGGATTTGTTCCTTGCCATGGTCATACATTGATGATGCCCATGTTTCATGCTTCATGTGCTTGGATGGAAATAGAATGAAGGCACATGCTTACCTGTGGGTTTCAGTGGGTTGAAAACGCAAGTACCAAGGTATCATCAGGTTTGGAATTCCCAAGCAACGTTGGCTGATCACCGGGTGAGGGAACGGCCAGTGCATGATAGGGTGGCCCTAATAGGCAGTGAATCATTTTTCCTATGAGAGGCTATTTTTGGGATTTGGTACCACATTGTGTGTTGATAGATGAGTCAGGTACATGCATCATTCTATGTACCACATTGGTTTGTTGGGTGTGTATTGGAATCATGGATTTTTGTTAATGATTGTAGTGGGTAATGTTGTTTCCTTCCCAATTGCTGCTATCTGATGTTTGTTGGTTTTATATAATAAACTCACCCTTGCATTTGTTGTACTGTGTGGTTGGTATTTGTGATGATCGTGAACTTTCATTCGTGGGAGCAGATGAGCAGCAATAGGTGACCTTGGAGGGATATTCTTTTTGTTGGAGCCACCAAGCCGACGTGATGACATTGGAATTCTTTTTGGAAAAGAGTTGTGTTTTTTTAATCAACTACTTCTTAGTTAGTTCTTTGATTCTTTTTGTTGGTCATGTAAGATTCTAGGTGTAAATATATGTAAAATCAAATTAAGTTTTGATATGCATACATGTGTATTCAATTTTGTAATTGTATCGTGTGTATAATAATGGTATTATCGCGAAAAAAAAATTTCTACCATTTTCATAATCAAATTAATGGAGTTTTCATATTAAAATTGAAATTGTACGATCTAGAGTTAGTGATATCTTAGCGACGGGGCGGGTCGTTACAGATCTCAGCAACAACATTCCAGACTTCTGCATTAATTTCCATGGCAACTCCATTCACTTGGGAACGGATAGTACCATCCATGCTAGCTTTGGCACAAGCGTAGAATTCTTTTACCAACTCAAGGTAGAATGTACTCTTCAACTCAAGAAACTTCTTCAGTCCTTTAGCTTCCTGCATAGCAGGGAATTTGAATCCCTCATCAACAAACCAATCTAGATCAAGATATTTAGGGGGCAAGAACAATTTAGTTGCATTAAACTGCATATAGTTTTTCCTTTCAACTTCATTTGTGAACCAGGTATTAAGCTTGTTCAAAGGAGCATTTGAGGATTCTCCTGCCTTCCTCTTGCTGATTTTGGTTCTTTTGGGTGCAGATGGGTTGGAGATGGTGTTTAGGTTGAAGAAAAATAATGACAGAGGTAGGTTTGTGATAGAGAAGAAGAGTCACAACAAAAATAATTATGTTTTGCTTGAGTAAAGAAAGAAATTCAGGTGTGAACTTTTTAACCTTTGATAATATGAATTTATAGAGTTTTTGAAGGTTAAATTTGAATTTCAAACCTTTGTAACAACTATTTCGTGTTTCAAGAAGGTTTAATGCTCAGAACACATTTGAAATTTGAAATTAGAGATAAGATTGTCAGTTTAGGTTTTCGAAAATATTGCAACTTTTGTAACACCCTGAAATTTTGATAAATTGAAAATAGATGTTTGATGTGATTGTTGTGTTATTTGATTGTTTGGTGAGTTTTTATTGTTTGAATGATCATTGTGTAAATAATCATTGTGCTATTTCTTGGTGTAGATGTCAAGTTATATGGAGTTTGTTTGAGTTGCGTTGAATTGTGTGATTCTAAATTTGACCTGAAAACCTGTTTTAGTAAAATCATCATTCTAGATTGGTTAACCGTTGGATATCTTTCAAATTTTAAATCTAACGTTTTACCATTGGGATTTTTAAAATAATGTCTGTAACGTGAGAAATTAATTTTTCACTGAAGTAGAAAATTCTAGAATTTGGGCAGCTCGCCCAGGCGAGTTTTACAGGCAATTTTTGGTCGCCTGGGCGAGTGGAGGCGGTGCTGAGTACGTTTTTAAGCTTCCAAGTCACGAAAATGGAGGATTTTTCCTTCCACAAGCTTTCCCTAACCTCCCTCCACCCTCCTCCACCACCCACAGCCACCGGAGACAACCACGGGCCGCCGTTGCTTGCCACGAGACCTCGGCACGGAGAAGAACCTTTTAATCGAAGCGGAATCTTCGAAACTCTTCTCGAATTTTCGGTAGAGAACGAAGCTCCCAATCCTCTTTCTTTGTTTCCTTGAGGTAATCTTGGTTTCCTTTGTCTTCTTCTAGCTAGTTTAAGTCTCTCTTGATGTCTCTTGTGATTCGGGTAATGTTATTGGCTGTTTCTATACTTCCTTTGAAAACCCTTTGAAAATGAGATGTTGTAAAAGTCTTCTTTTTATGAAACTGATGTAATTTCTGTGATCCTTGTTGAACCCTGGTCACATTGGTGTGATCGGAATTTCAAAATGATGTCTTTTGATGTGGACTCCTAAAACACCCTTTTAGCCCCTTTTTGAATTTGAGTGGGTATTTGACCCCAAATGTTAATATTGATCTTACTTTGGAAATCTATATTAAATTGTCTTCGATTTGGTATATAGAGCTCCGCATTTGGGCCAAAGCACATGAACTTGAGAGATCCCAAAACGATGTTTCAAGGAGCTAACAGAGGGATATGGATAGGTAAGGGGAGTTTATTATTTAGTTATAGTTTTGATACCATAATTGGGGGCCAGGGAGTCCAACTATGAAGATAACTACCTGTCCCTGCTGTGTGCTGGTTTTCAAGAAAAACTAAGTTTTTAACTAATGGGATGCGATGTATTTATGATTGATATGCGTTTGTTCTTATGTGTGCTTGTTTTCTAAAAAAATGTTTTTAACTAATGGGATGCGATGAATTGGCTTGTTGATGGATAAACTGTGAATAATATTGTCATTGTAATGATTGGATTTTTGGGAAAAATCTTAATTACAGAGGAGACTCTACCCAACATTTTATAATATGTTTTCTTATTTAATTCTTGATTAAATTTTTAAATGGGCATAAGAGTGTGTTTTATATATTGTAGTCCTTCTCTTTAATTTAGAATTTTCCTAAAAATATCATTCTTGTGATATGATGAATTGTGAATGTATGAAATTTGGATTGTCTGAAGACTTGGGGAATGTGAATCCCAGGCATATGTATTATGTATAGATGTGAAATATGATTGCCTGTGATAGCGTTAATGATATTGGAATTGAGATGTGATTGATGTAATTGATGATGTTCAAATGAGATAATGTTGACATGGTTGATGATGTTGAAATGAGATAATATTGATATGCATGATGATGATATGATGTTGAGGTTGATAATGGCATTGATGAGAGATAATGTTGATGTGAACAATGCCATTGTGTGTGGGTATACATGGATACCCATGGGGGGTGTATGACGGGTTACCCTTGCAAGGAAGGATTCGTTCCTAGCCAGGTCATACATTGATGGTGCCCATGGTTGTATGCGGTATATGTCCACGTGGGGTGCATTGACTGGTCGGATAACCTTGCGAGGGTGGCTTTACGAATTTTTAGCATCCCAAGAAAGAAATGGATTGTTTAAAATTCCGGTGCCTAGCTATCCATGGTCAGTGTATCGGTGGTGTTGTATATGTACATGGGGGGTGCATGACTGGATAACCTTGCGAGGGTGGGTTTACGAATTTTAAGCATCCCAAGAGAGAAAGGGATTGTTTAAAATTCTGGTCCCTATCTATCCATGGTCATTGCATTGATGGTGCCCATGTTCATACTTCATATTTCATGGATGGAAATAGAATGGTGGCAGTAAGTACGGGGGTACTAGGTGTAACGACCCTGAGATCTGGCGTGGGTGGCACCAGGAACCGCACGGTTGGCGCCAAGTCTTTTGGAAGAAAACCCTGCTGAGGGTGCGGCGCTGATAGCGCCAGGGCTGGCGCTGGTAGTGCCAGACCCACTGGAAGGTGGCGCCAAGGGCGCCAGGCCGGCGCTGATAGCGCCAGTATTTCTGGAAGGGCACGCCAGGGGAGCCAGTTGTGGCGCTAGGGGCGTCAGAAATCCCAGCTGGCGCGAGTGGCGCCAGGTGTGGGGCTGGTAGTGCCACAGTTTCTGGAAGCTGGCGCTGAGAGCACCAGGGTGGCGCTGATGGCGCCACAATGTCTGCAGCTGGCGCGGATGGCGGGGCGAGATGTGTGAGAGATCTGTGAGACAGGCTTTGAGAGCCAAGATGAGATGCAGATGCCTTAGGGATGGCTTTGATCTCTGAGAGATGGTTGAGAGAGCCAGGAAGAGGTTGAATACCTCTGATGCAAAGAGCATCCGGTTGTAGACCCAAATGGCTGGGATGTGTGAAAGCTAGGATGATGTCCTAATCTTTGTATGTGTGAGCGAGGATGATATCCTTGGCTCTGTTTATATGCTTTGTGTGTGCTTGGTGATGAACCAGGGTTAGGGAGGATTTCCCAGAACCCTGAGTTTACTGAGACGTTTGTCTCACCCTGTGTGGGGTTTGTGGTTTTCAGGTGCTTCTTGAGAAGAGGAGCGACCTCAGGGCAGGAGGCCCGAGTGGACCGTATAGGCTGGACGGGAGGCTGCAGTTGAAGACCAGAGCAGAGCTTCAAGAGTTG
>PYAF01001269.1:21070-33465 GCA_007407185.1 Glycine tomentella
GTGCTTCTTGAGAAGAGGAGCGACCTCAGGGCAGGAGGCCCGAGTGGACCGTATAGGCTGGACGGGAGGCTGCAGTTGAAGACCAGAGCAGAGCTTCAAGAGTTGAAGCTGGTCTTAGATCTCTGTGTAGTTGTAGGGTATGTGCATACCCATTTCCTGTACATATTATGATGTATGACCCAGCTATGGTCTTGTTTTTTAGCATGTATATGTACAGATGTTGTTGTTGTATGAAAGTATGTTTCCTCCTGACTTTCTGTGTTTGGTTTTATGTATCTGCCTATACAGTTGTTTGTGTTTGATCTGGATCAGCAGGGGTGTGTTTTATGCTCTTTGTTATGTGGTTTTTATATTCCATGCATAATGTAATCAAGACAAACGATTATATCGCTTCCGCACCCCGCACGTAGTTAACGCTGATAGCGTGTTATGGATATCATTGATGATAACATACCGGAGACGTCCGGGGTGTTACACTAGCGGGCATCACTCTGTTTGGAACTCCCTTGTGACTCAAGGCTGATCACCATGAGGGGGGAGCGACTAATGCACGACAGGGTGACCTTGACGAGCTACTGCATCATTTTCCTGAGAGAGGCTATTTCCATGAGGATGATACCACATTACATGCTAAGTCATGAGTCAGATGCATACATCATTCTGAACATGATTGTTTGAGTTGTGGAATGCATTGGATGATTGCTTTTTTGAATGTGTAATGGAATGATGGGTTTGTCGAGTGTGTATTGGACTGATTGACTTGTGGTAACGATAATGGTTGTTAATGTTGTTTCCTTTCCAATTGTTATTATCTGATGCTTGTTGGTTTTATATAATAAACTCACCCTTGCATTTGTTGTATCGTGTGGTTGGTACCTGTGATGATCGCAAACTTTCATTCGTGGGAGCAGATGAGCAGCAATAGGTGACCTTGGAGAGAGATCTTCTTTTTGTTGGAGCCGCCAAGCCGACGTAATGATGTTGGAACTCTTTCTGGAAGAGTTTATGTTTTGTTAATTAACTCTTTCATAGTTAGTCCCTTAATCCTTTTTGTAGACATGTATATTTTGAATTGTAATTACATGTAAAACTAAATTAAGTTCTAAACATGTGATTGATAAGTACTGATATAGTATACGTATACATATGTATTTAATTGTTGTGCTTGTATCTTGTGTATGATGATTGTATTATTGCGAAAAAACTTACTACCATTTTCATAATCAAATTAATGAAGTTTTCATTAAAATTTGAAATTTACACGTCTAGAGTTTGTGATGTCGTAGCGATGAGGCGGGTCGTTATAGCTTTTGCATAAACGCCACAGATAATCGATTACATAAGTTTGGTAGTCAATTATTTCAAGGCAAAGTTAGTCTCTGAAGCATAGTGTAATCGATTAATAGAGGTGTAATCGATTACTCCAAAGAGTTTTGAAAACTGATTCAGCTCTCGACCATTAAGTAATCAATTACTCCAGAGAGTTTCGTATTCTAAAAATGGCTTTCAACAGCAGGTAATCAATTAATACGTAGTGTAATCGATTACTCCAAAGATTTTTTGTTTCTGGGTAGCATTTAAACATCAAGTAATCGATTAATTCATCAAAGTAATTGATTACTCCAACAAGGTTTGATTCTAAATTGTCTCTAAACATCAAATAATCGATTATTTCTCATAGTAATTGTAACACCCTGACATTTCAATAACTGGAAATGTATGTTGTATGAGTTATTCTTGTGCAATTATTGATGTGAGTGTTAGGTTATATGAGATTTGATTAGTTTATATTTAAAGTATTTGTGTGAAATATTAATTAGACACATTACAAAAATAGTTGAAGAGAAATGACCATATCACCCTTCCCTTGAAGCAGAAATTACAGAAATGCCCTTAAGGTTAAAATTACACAAATACCCTTTGATAATTTGGAAATTACAATCATGCCCTTAGGGTGAATGACAAATTACCATAGTACCCTTGAGGCTAGAATTACCAAAACACCCTTAGATATTTTGTGAAAACTTGATGAAATTACAGAATACCCTTGAATGACAAATTACCAAAATACTTTGTGACAGAAAACCTCAGAATAGAATTTATATGAAATTTATAAGGTAATAACTTTGAAACTTTATTCAAGAGAATTCAAGTAGCAGAAAAATATAGAAAAATGATAAATAGAATCTGTGGAATTTTCTCTTAATTGTAGGATGTATAGACTTATTTAATAAAATGGTTTAAGTAAGTTTGATGATCAAAAGTAGAACGGACCAATCAGAATAAAGATAAGGCATTCTTATATGTAAGGCCTGTGTATCACTCTGTATCGACTGTTTGTGAGTTATTTGTATTGTAACTGAAGTCAGTTTCTGGAAATCTCTAGAGTTCTATTATTTAATCTTATCCTTTAAGAAGAAGAGTTTGAAATGAATTTTACTTCCACTTAATGAATGCCATGTGTGAAGTTGTCTTGGAATTGAATTCTTCTTCATAAAAGGTGACATGTGGACACAAGGAGAACCACACAATTTTCTACTCTTTAAAGGAAATAACAAAATGATATAGAAGGAGGATGGGACTATCTTGACAGTTGGTACCACATGATAAGAGTCTAAGAGAATCATGCTTCATATAAAAATTAGAACTGTAATTTTGAGGATGTTGTTATGAATATCTGCATCTTGAATATAATCTATTGCTTAAATTATGTTTATCATAAACTTACCCTATATTTTGTGTCTGTGGTTGACACCTGCTATGACCTCAATTTTATTTGGGCGAGCAAATGAACAATAAAGAAAGATTGGTGAGCTGACCACTGGAAAAAGGATTTTGTTGAAGGTGTTTAGATAAAGATGTTCTGTTATGACAAAATGTTTTAGTTATTTGTACTATGTAATAGAATTGATATCAGTCTGTATATTATTTTATATTAGATTTATAATTATCAATTAGTGATGAAAATCTTTTTGATATCAGTTATTAGTAACGTTGGTTTGATATTTTTAAGCAAGTTGAAAATAATTTTTCATTAAAAATCAATAAATAATAAGATGGTAAGTTGAGGTGTTACAGTAATCGATTACTCTAGACAATTATGCAAATTGAACAGTGTATTTCATCAGGATTTCCAATTTCAATCATATGTAATGCATAGCCAATTTTAAATGGTATATCATGTAGTCAGACACATTATAAGCATGGTAGCATATATTAGATTCATCAAGGATACCTAGCATGTTTATAAGAGCATAAAATCTATCTCTAACTAATGGTTTAGTGACAATATCAACTAATTAATTATTTGTGTCAACAAACTAAATTGAACAATTAACCTTTTGGATGTGATCTTTGAGGAAATGATGCTGATCTCTATGTGCTTGGTCCTTGAGTGCATTATTGGATTCTTTGAGATGTTGATAGCACTTGTATTATCACATAGCAAAGGTATCTTTTTTAATTCTACACCAAAATCTTGTAATTGTTGCTTCAACCACAAGCTTTGAGCACAACAACTTCTAGCAGAAATGTACTCAGTTTTAGCAGTTGATAGAGCAACATAAGATTGTTTCTTGCAATGCCATGAGATAAGTGAACTTCCCAATAAATGGCATGTTCCACTTGTGTTTTTCCTTTCTTATTTGCATCTTGCAAAATCAGAATTTGAGTATCCAATTAAGTTTAGTAATGCACCTTTGGGATACCAAAGACCAACTCTTGGAGTTGATTTGAGATATTTGATGATTCTCTTGACTGTTGTGAGGTGTGATTCTTTAGGATTAGCTGGATATCTTGAACCCAAACACACACTCAACATGATGTCTGGTCTACTTGCAGTGAAGTAGAACAAAGATCTAATCATCCCTCTATATTTTGACTCATAAACCTTCTTCCCTCTTTCATTTGAATCAAGGTAAGTTGAGGTTGTCATAGGAGTTGCAACATCTTTGCTTTTCTCCATGTCAAACTTTTTGATCACTTCATAATAGTATTTGGTTTGGCTTAGAAATGTCCCATTCTTCATTTGCTTCACTTGAAGTCCAATAAAGAATGTTAACTCTCCCATCATAGATATTTCAAACTCATTCTGCATTGAGACATCAACATATATTTGAACCAATAAGATGTCATTGCCATTTTTCTTGATGAATAAGGTTTTGTCCACTTGTCCTTAAGGATTATGATAATCTCTAGTTTGGTGGATGTAATGTCTTGCTTTTGGTTGTGTTGTTTGTTTTTGGTGGATGTCATATGCTTAAGCTTTGTTTTTGAAGCATGTAAGATTTCCTTTTAGCCTATTATTGGATTTTACAAGCTTTTGAGCCTCTTCATGCATTTCATGGAAAGCATCAACAACTTGATCAAATTCAGAATTTATCTCTGTTTCAGCACTTGAGAATTCTTCATTGTCACTTATTGTGGAAGTGAGACATACATTTGCTTCCTCATTCTCACTTGATGATTCAAAAGTTGTTGACTCATTGTCTTCCCATGCTATATAGGCTCTCTTAGGCTTTCCTTCTTTCTTTTTCTTCTTTTCACCTAATTGCTCTTTCAAAAATACGAAACATTCAGGTTTAATGTGGCCAAGCTTACCACATTCAAAGCAAGTGAAGTTTGTGTTGTTGTTGTTGTCACTCTTTTTGTTCTTGTTGTTGTTGAACTTTGTGAATTTTCTATTCTTGTTCCTTCTCATGAACTTGCTGAACTTTTTGACAATTAGATTCATGTTGTCATCATCATCTTCTTCACTTGAGTCTTCTTCATTGTCCACCTTAGAGGATGCAGCTTTCAAGGCTATGCTCTTATATTTCTTGTCTGCATCTTCTGCATGTGTTATTTGTGACATTTCAAGTTCATACTTAAGAAGCTTACTAAAAAGTGTAGCCATGTACATCTTGGATAGATCTTTTGATTTGTTGATTGTTGTCACCTTTGGTTGTCATGGTCTTGTGAAGCACTTCAAGATTTTGATATTCAACTCTTCAACATCAAAAATCTTTCCAAGAGCAAGAAGATGGTTTACTATGTGACTGAATCTTGTTTGGAGCTGAGATATGTTTTTTGTAGTGTTCATCTTGAATATTTCATACTCATGGATCAAGGCATGCTTCCTTGATCTTCTCACTTTATCTGTACCTTCATGAGTTACTTCCAGCATCTCCCACATCTCCTTTGCACTTTTGCACCTAACAGTTCTAAAGAATTCATCAGAAGAAAGTGCAAAAGTAATCATGTTCTTAGCTTTGAAATCATATTGAACAAGTCTATTTTTAGCATTTGTCATTTTATCCCATTCTTTGGGAATCATATCATTACGAACAGTTTTTATAAGAATCAAAGGACCCTTTTCTATTGCATTCCAAGCACCTGGGTCATTTGATTGAATGAAGATTTGCATTCTATTTTTCCACAAACTGAAATGCTCTCCTTCAAACATCAGAGGACGATTGAGGGAGGCACCCTCCTTAAAGGTAATTTGTGTGGTATTTATTTTCTTTTTAAAGAAAAGATAGTGATCTTGAATAACACTCAAGAACCTGCTCTTGATACCGATTGAAAATAATAGGAATACACACAATAACCAAGAAGGGGGTGAATTGGTTTAAACTTGGCCTTTTTTAAATTCTTTAGAAAATCAGAGTTAAAGGATCTTAATCACAATTAAAAACAAGAATGCCTCAAATCAATCAAACCACTCAAACCAAGAAAACAATTGCTAAAACATAACTTGTTGAATAATGAAGATTTCACCAAGAACCATAGATCAAGATAGCAAGTAGAGATTGAAGAATAGAAATCAACACAAGAATTTAATACTGGTTCACTTCTCAAGAGAAGCTACATCCAGTTCTTCTAATCAACACTAGATTAGAGTTCCACTATTCACAAATTTCAGTTCTTACAAGCTTTACAATAATCACTCTTTATCAAACCTAGATAAAGATCAAAAATCTAAAAACCTATTAGACTCCTAATGATCAAGACATAGAGAATCCTTCTCTACTCTTCCCTATAGAGAAACCCACTCTAAAAAAAGTTCAAGAACTCTTTGCAATAGTTACAAATAACCAAAAATTTAGAAACGAATTTACAACAAGAGTTAATGGAGAGAGACAACCTGATGATCCAATGAATATGAATGAATACGAGTTATCGATTAGAGTTGAAATGAAGAAATCAGTTTCAGAACTTTCTCTCTAAAAGCTTCTTTGGAATCTTACCCAATAAATCTTTCAATACACCATGAAGATTTAAAAGTGTGGGACAAGAACTTATCTAACTCAGAATATCCTTTCTTACTTTCAGAAGGTTTATGAATGCTTCGAAATTTCGAAGTCAAGGGTTGTTGGTTTCAGAAAAACTCACAAACTATTTATAACCAACTTAGTAAACTGAATGTAATCGATTAAATGGCCATAATAATTGATTAAATTATCATATGTAATCGATTAATCTTCTAGATAATCGATTAAAATGTTCATAACTCAATTAGGAAAAATACAACGAACAATGTAATCGATTAACACGAGTTGTAATCAATTAAAGCATACATGTTCAATTTTGAAATAAGCTTATGTAATCGATTACTGATTGTGGTAATCGATTAAGGCAGACATGCATATTTAAAAATGAACTTGTGTAATCGACTATAGTATAATGGTAATCGATTAAGACAGATAATCGTGATTTACATTTTTTGCTATGTAATCGATTACGAGTAGCTAGTAATTGATTAAAATGTTCTTAATAGATTTTCCAGAATCAAACAGAATCTAGAAATCGATTATATCCTTGTGTAATCGATTAAAGCAGTGATATTTTGTTTTTCCAAAAACTTAACCATGAGAAAGTAATTTCTTTTCAAAAGATGAACAATTTTAATGCTTTAGTTAAATCATGTATGTATGTTAATGATCATGTTCACGCAATGCAAGGATCATATGATTAGCCTCCCATACACTTAATCAAATTACAAATGCCTTGGCATGTGAAAAGCTAAAATCTTTCTTCTAAGGCACAAGCTTCATCTTTGACTTGATCTTCTTCCAGCTCCTCCTATATCCATCACATAATTGCCAAGGATCTTATAGAATTTTTATTTTCACTCCATTTGATCTACCATTCCTTCCTTCTTTCTCTTCTCTCCTTACCCTCCAATCTTCCTCATCTCTATTGTGCCTCCTAAGATTATGTCTCCTATTATTTTCTCTTCTATTATTGTTTTCTCTCCAATCCTCCCTCTCACTCCCCTCATCTTCATAATTTCCTCCATGAGAGGATGCATACTAACTCACCCTCTCCTATTGACATGAGCATCTCCATCCACATTTCCAATGGGATTACTCCTTCTTTAGGTCTCCCTTTGTAACTCCTCAAATCTTGCATCCATTCTGGTTTGTAAGTCTTCCATTTGTTTTTGTGATGGCCTTCATCAACCTAGAGGTCTTAGGTGACAAAGCCTCTTCTCTTTTTATGTAATGCCTACAACCATTAGACATTAAGTTTTCCCAAATCCACCTTGCAATGAAACTCAAACTTCAAGTAAACTTCAGAACACAAGCAATCAACATTTATTGTGAAAATGGGTCTATTTAAAGGTTTATATTGCAGAAATGGAAGATGGAAGAAAGGCTAGGGATGAAGGTGAAGACACCATGGAGAAGCTCTCCAATAAGTCTAGGAAGAATCACCACAATAGCATTGGGAAGCCATTGATAAGACTCAAGAAGTTCTTGAACAAGAACAAGAGAGAAACTCTCATAACAATTTTCAGAATTGTATTAATGAACCAAAGTTGTTACAAACAGTTTTTGGGGAGTTTATATAGCCCACGAAATAACAAGTTAAATGACACTCAATGTAATGCAAATGCAAATTAAAATGAAACTTAAATGAAGCTTGAAGTGCAAGTTTTCCCTAAAGTGAACTTTGACTAACCCAAAACTCGCAGATGCAATTTCTGCTGAAGTAATTGATTAATAGTCCATGTAATTGATTAAATACCCTTAAGTAATTGATTACTTGGTCTCGTAATCGATTATTTTGTTCTAAATCTTCCTGGAAATAGATGTATGAACAACATAATTGATTATTCGTCATGTAATCGATTAAAATAGTGCATTCCTTATCATAAATTTCTTCTAATCGATTACAGACACGTCGTAATCGATTAAAATAGACAGTAATCGATTATAGACATGTTGTAATAGTTTAAAACAGACAGGATTGCTGAACAAACAACATTTGCTTGTGTAATCGATTATAGACGCGTTGTAATCGATTAAAACAAACAACACTTTGTTTTTTTACAACAAACAAGACTTTTTGATGTGTTTGCATTGCATTGGTGTGCTTCTTCAATCCTAGCTCTTGTCATTGATCCTTTAAAGCTCTCCAAAGGAAGTGCTTCAAGCTCTCCTTCTAGACCATTGGCTTGGAATGGACCTCCATCATCTTCTTGAGCTCATCCTTCAAAAGAAATGGTTAGCAAAAGTATATAAGGAAATTTTTACCACTCTTGCCACTCACACTCGTGTTTGCACACTTTATCTAGGCTCTTTCTTTAATTTTCTCTCTTGCCTTTTTCCACTCTTGTTCCTTTCTATTGTTCTTAAGCAAAAACTTCCAATCCAATCAAGGTTCTTTACTATAGTGTAGGAAACAATTCTAGGCTAGACTTAAGAGTCCAAGAACAAGAAAACTCTAAGACAAAACCTTGGAAATTTTAAGAGACAAGCAACAAAAGCAAAATTTTTAGAAAAACACAAACTCAAATTGGAATTTAATGAGACAACTCAAGGATATATTGGTTGCACCAAACTGCACAAGGAGGATATGCGAAGCAAATTCAATTGTTAGAAGCCAAATTTCACCAAGTTTGCATGTCATACAAGTTCACTTAATTGTGGTTCAAAGGAAATTTGCACTTGTAGATTTTGTAACTTTGCTTTGCTTCTAAATTCTATTTTTATTTGTATTTTTCCATCCACCAATTCAATAATGTCTTTGGCTATAACAAATTGTTTTTCTTTTGCCTTTTATTATTTCTTTCACAAAATTTTTTGTAAGCAAAATGTTTTTCTTTTGTACAAGTTCAAGAATTCTTAAAGAAACTTAATGAATCACGAAAAAACTATGTATAACAACTGTAAAATTTGCTTCTAACAACTCATATCAATTTAGGCATGAGATTAGAATCAAAGCAAGTGGTTATACAACACACAAAACACTACTAACACAAGTTGACAAGAATCAAGACTAGAAAATTAGAAAAATATCAAGAACAAATGAAAAACATGAAGACATGAAATCACACGAAACTTGAAGGAAAAATACAAGGGTATGTCACAACACCAAGCCCACACCACCAAGATTTTTCACGAAGACTCAAGGAAACTAGGAAAAGCAGCATAGGATTTATGATTTTTGAATAAGGTGCAATGTTTTTTTTACCTTTGAAGAAGTTCTTAAAACTGAACTTGAAGAAGTATTCCACAAGGATTAGGCTCTAGATACCACATGATGTATGTCTAAACCCATTAGACATTAATTTTCCAAATTTACCTTGCAAAGAAACCCAATCTTCAAGCTTTTTCAAGAACACAAGTTGTCCAAACTTCACGTGAAACACATAGCTGGTTGGAAGCTTTAATTTGCAGCAATGGAAGATGGAGAAAGGTTAGGGATGAAGATGGAAGACACCATGGAGAAGCTCTCTAGTAAGTCTAGGAAGAATCGTCACAATAGCATTGAGAAGCCATTGATAAGACCCAAGAGATTCTTTGATAGAGGGCTATCTAATGATCATGATGATGGAGGTCCATTCCAAGCCAAAGGTCAAGAAGGAGAGCTTGAAGCACTTCCTTTGGTGAGCTTTAAAGGACCCATGACAAGAGCTAGAACCCAAGCCCTTCAAGATCACATCAAAAGTCTTGTCTATTGTAATAAGCAAGTGTTGTCTGTTTTAATCGATTACAGCGTTTCTATAATTGATTACACAAGTTAGTGCTGGTTGTCCGGGATGTCCGGGCTGTTCAACATGTCCGGGATGTTCGTGCCTAGCCGGGTTGTTCGGAATGTGTATAGCTTGGATGTGCTTAGCTAGGAGGTCCAGGTTCTTAATCAAGATGTCCAAGATGTACGGGATGTTCGTGCCTAGCCGGGATGTCCGGGATGTGCATAGTTTGGATGTGCTTAGCTAGGATGTCTGGGTTCTTAGTCAAGATGTCCAAGATGTCTGGGATGTTCGTGCCTAGCCGGGTTGTTCGGGATGTGCTTAGCCGTGATGTTCGGGTTCTTAGTCAAGATGTCCAAGATGTCCAGGATGTTCCTGCTTAGTCGGGTTGTCCGGGAAGTGCATCACTTGGATGTACTTAACTAAGATGTCCGGGTTCTTAGCCAAGATGTCCGGGATGCTCGAGCTTATTCGGGTTGACCAATATATGCTTAGTACTTCTATGTATTTATGTTATTTTGTATTGGGCCCTGATATTTTCGCAAATGGGCCTAAAATTACGTTTTTAGGTGTTTATTAGAGGCCTCACCATATAAATACTCATTGTAATGCCTCGATTTATCATCTTGTATTTTATTGCTTTCTAGTGAAAATTCTTTTTCAACTTATTTAAAAATATCAATTCAAAATTTCCGCTACTGAGTAATATTCAAAAATTTTGAAATCATATAATAAGAGTACAAAAGATTTTCTTCATTGAGAAATACTTGAAAGTCCGATGTTCAATAAAATACAGACTGTTGTTAATTTTTTTTTACATAGTACAAATAACTAAATACTTCGTACAGAAATTCATCTTCATATCTTCAATCAACAAAAATCTTCTTCATGTATACAACTAATAGTCTCTGATCATCTGCTCGCTTGAATAAAATCGAGGTCATGGTAGGTGTCAACCACAGACACAAAGTACAAGGTAAGTTTATGATAAATATAATTTAAGCAACAATATATATTCAATATGCAAATAAAAATAATCTCAAGATGCATGATTCTTCTTTATCATGATGCATGATTCTCTCAAATTTTTATCATTTGGTACCATAGTCAAGATAGCCCCAATCACTGGCACAAAACTTATCTGATCAGTTAGGGTACTGCAGTGTTGTGTAACACCCTAAGATTTTGAAATCACAATTAATTACTAGGGTAAAAATATTAGGGGCAATATAGAAGGATTTAGGAAAAAGGACGAAAATACCCCTGGATATTTTATAAATAACCAAAATGCCCCTGGACAATTTTAGAAATGACGATTATGTCCCTAGGATGAAAAATGACAGTTATACCCTTAGACATTTTTAAAAATGACCAATATATCCTAGATATTTTAGTAAGATATTTACTAGGAGAAATTACCAAAATGTCCTTGGATAATTTCGAAAATGACAGTTAGGTCCCTAGAGTGGCAAAATTACCAAAATGCCCTTAGGTCAAAAATGACCAAGATGACTTCAGAGATTTATGGGAATCTGAATATAGGATAAAATATCCATAGATAACGAATTATCAGCAAGGTTGATGGCAGAAAACCCTAAGCTAGAATTTCTAGGAATTTTAGAAATATTTTGAAAAGAGCTTAATCTAAACTACCTCAGATATCAGGAAACCTCAGGGAAATAATAGACATAATCTATAGGATTTTTCTTAATTATGAGAGGAATAAGTGTTTTAAATGAGTTAGTTTATCAATTTTAAGAATTAAAAGCAAATTGTACCAATAAGAAATTAGAATTTGGCTATTACATGCAATAAAAGGAAAATTTGTTGATTTGGTTCCCTAAATCAAAGTCTTGGCCGTGTAATACAAAATCAATGGAGAAAGCTTTAAGAAAACTCAAGAACTAGGACACTTGGAAAGTGTAAAATGCTTAGCCAATAAAATAAAGCTTAGTGGAAAGTAAGCAATGATGGTTTAAGAAGATTTTTTTTGAAAGTAAACTTCCTCTTGACACTTTAGAACACGTGAAGAGTTAAAGACATTATTTTAACAATCCCAACGGTCAAAAGTTAGATATATGGGTTAGGAATACATCTTTAAAATTTTAAGGAGATCCAACGGTTAATGAATCCAGAACCACTATTTTACTAATACGGGTTTTTTTAAAGAAAATTATAAGACTTCTCTAAGTTTTGGCTATTCCATGTAAAATTAGTGAAGATTTTCTTGTAAGTTGGCCATCCCACGTGCATAAAATAGAGGAGAGGAGAATTGTTGAGAAGTTTCAAGTACAAAGACACTTGTATGGTGGGAAATGAAGAACCAATGAGAAGAAAACAAGTAAAAAGCAAAGTAATCATAGATTTGGAAGATTTTTGTGGAAAAAGCCAAGTCATCTAGCCTATATGAAGAGGAAACCGTAGAGTATGGCTG